>JAVDBV010052358.1:0-17754 GCA_032619315.1 Piper longum
TTTTTTTGATGTGTGTGTGTGTATATATATATATATATATATATATACACACACACACATCAAAAAAATTAAGAGGATATTGAAAACATTTGTTTTTTAATTGGTTTGAGCTTTTAAGAGATCTAGCTAGCAAGCCGTAGTTCATGTGTAGAAGCTAAGCATTTCATAATAGATTCTGTGATCTTGCTCATTAGGAGACCATTTTTAAAAGCAAATTAGCTATATATATGGCGGAATTTAAGTAAGCTGTCTCTTATGGATCGATTTAAGGAGAAAAAGGCATTCCAGTTTTCTTATTTGAAGTTTATTCTTCAGTACTTAATTAAATATATATGTTTTTTAAGTCAATTAAATATATGTGTTCCAGACTCATGCCTTTTTAATTTATTGCTATCTCGATGCTTAAATTCTAAAAGTATATTTAATTCCATTCAAATGAAGCTCTTGTATACTAATTATTATATTTTAATTTTAGCATAGCATAATTGATGGAGTTAGGGTTTGTTGTAATTGGTTTTAAGAACTTTCAAAGTTAAAATGAATTTTCAAAATTTTCTTAAGGGTCTAGAATTTAAGAAATCCATATAGTTTAATTTTTTAAAAAAAATTGTTAATAAATTTTGTGAGTCATGCATAGAATCTGTCATGAAGTCATGTAAGAATAAAGTCTTCCATTGAATTTGACTTAAAAAGTTTATCAAATGGAGTACTGGCACGATTTTTCGAGTCAAAATAGAATTTTAAAACTGGGTAACTAGGGCTCCTCTCTTTAAAATGAATATGAATCGAAGATGTTAAGAAAAATTATTTTCTAAACCAGTACGATAGATTGATTGATCGGTTAATCAATTATGAATTGTACCCCTTAGTGCACCTTGATAATTTCCAATCCAATGAATTAAAAAGATTGAATGCACACTACATAAATACTAGCTATCACTTAATTACATGTAGTAGAAAATCGATTTATTGATTTCTACCTTCGTAATTGTAAATTTATTTTCCTCAAGAACCATCATTCATTTTAAAAAAATGAACCAAAGTAGCCATCGTTCTTTATAGGCGATCTCAGAAGTCAACCTTCGTATCATTTTCCCTTATACTGAGGAATAAATCAAAAGTTAATTCAATCATAAATTTTTCATAAGATGAACGAAAATTAGTCTGCTATAGACCTGGCTCATAACACCATGTAACTGAGTCTATAAGGTGTAAAAAAAAAAGATAGAATGATGGTGATAAACACTATGAGGTGGGTAACCAGCTTCTTTTTCTGCATCTGCCAAAGTGCCAAGAGCCTCTGATCCTCACATGGTATAAGGCTTGATTTAACCCCACTGTGAGACTACCTATAATACATCATCTCACTTTATCAAAGGATGAGCTAAAAGAGAGAAAAAAAAGGTTGTGCTCAACACAAGTCCACAGCATATGTAATTCTACCTTGGCAACCAGTTGAACAATCTCTGAGCACTAGCGAGAAGAGAGCAAATTTAATAAACTTTATAATTTACAGTCTTGAGTAAGATTTTAGAGGCGACCCATTTGAATAGATGCTACTCCAAGCCATACCACAATTCTACAGTTGGTTATCAAACCATTGGAACACTAAGCCAATTGAAGAAAATCTGATTACAGTTTAACGCTTAAAGCATTCATGATAAATACAATAAGTTTCCAAGGCTTATTGTGCATCGCATTTTATCTTACATGATGAGATCAAGACATGTTATATTCTGGAAGGGATTAATGGCGTAGTGTTCTGCAAATAAGCTGCAGCAGCTGCCACTCCACTTCCAAACTTTACAGGGTATCCCACATCTTTAAGAACCATTTCCACTCCACTTAAGCATCCAAGCAATTGAAGCTGCAAGATCATAAGAAAAAAAGATGAAATGGATTGAAAGAGGGCATTAATGTGATGGGAATGGGAGGAAGAACGTGCCTCATTGAGGTTGCCCAGATGGCCTATTCTGAATACCTTCCCTGCAATCTTATTCAATCCCAATCCCAAGCAGAGATTGTATCTCTTCCACGCCCTCCTAACAATTTCTGAACTGTCAATGTATAGGGGAACAGCCACTGCTGTGACAGTATCACTGAACCATTCCTCCTTTTGCGTGCAGTTCTTCAAGCCCCAAGCTTCAACAGCCAGCCTGCTCATATCGAAACATTAATAAAGAATTCACCTGAATTTTTTCATAATCAATGTGTTCTATAACAGATTACTATAGGGAGTAATTTCTTTTTTTTTGGGAGTTCTGTGCCAGTGATTTAAATTTGAGATAAATCGAGAGGTACCTAGAGAGGATAAGGTGTAGACATAGATGATGATTCTAATAGCGATTTTAGCACAAAAAATTAGCAAGTATAGAATTACCTTGTGGCTTTTCCCAGGCGGGCATGCCGGGCTATCACATTCTCAAGTCCTTCCTCAAATATGAGATCAAGAGCTGCTCTCAAACCATAGAGGAGTTGAATGGAAGGGGTGTATGGCCAGTAAGTTCCCAGCTTGTAAAACTTCAAGTAGTCATTCCAATCAAAGAAAACCCTGACTGATTTAGATGTCTTGGAGGCTTCTAGTGCTTTTGGGCTAGCACATACTATACCCATCCCAGTTGGAAGAGACAGAGCCTTTTGAGAACCTGTTAACGCTACATCAATTCCCCATTCATCCATCCTAAAATCTAGAGCACAAATGGATGATACTCCGTCCACAACAAGCAATGCTGGATGATTGTATTGGTCTGTTTGATCAAACACGCTTCATATCAGTTGAATAAACACCGAAGTAGCGCAATAATCTGGAGGTAGAATCATTAAAATAGAACTCACCCAAAAGCTTTCTTACTGTTAATAAATTGTTGGTGACACCAGTTGCAGTCTCGTTATGAACAATACAGATGGCCTTGATTGTATTTGTGGTATCTGATGCAAGTTTTGACGCGAGAATGTCAAGATTGGCGCCCTGTCCCCACTCACTCTCGACCACATCAACATTGAAACCCAGACGTTGCTGTTGGTCAATCCACAAAAGACTAAATTGGCCAATCAAAAATGAGATAATCCGGTCACCAGGAGACAATGTATTTGTCAAGGCACTTTCCCAAGCGCCAGTACCTATACATCAAGCACTGGATTATCAAGGAGCATAGTTCATTTTATTAGACCAGAATGTTCATCATCTAACCGTCCCCAGAATTACAAACCCTTCCTGTTCAATGTAAGTATGCAGCAGCACATGATAATTCAGAGACCCATAAGCAACATATCTAAGACTATAATCGAACTCCACATCAACACTTCTATGTGTTCAAATTGATGAAAGAATTGACAAGGATGGTTATAAGGGTGGAATATAGTACCAGTAGTGGGAATCAGAAACGGGGTTCCAGAAGTGGTCTTGAAGATCTTCTTGACATCCTCAAGGAGGGTCTTGGTCAGGGCAGGCACAGCAGGGGAGCGATAGTCCTCATTGTTTCTGTTCATGGCACGGATAACAGGTTCCGGGATGTTCACAGGTCCCGGAACAAAGAGGTGGTTCTTCCCTGGTCCATAGACGTAGTCCATTTCTGCCTTTTCCCTGCAATTCATTCGGACCAAAATTAAAATAAAACCGTAGCTGATTGTTCCTCCAACATACTCAATCAAATATGCAGAGGGATGATCTACAGTATTAAAGATGATTGAATCGGGTTTACAGCAACTTTGGATTCACTGCAGCACAATAAACTACGGCCTCTAATAGTATTACAAATCTGATTTTTCTTTTTTCTGGGTAACATTGTCAATCTGATTTTCTACTTGTAAGCATTGAGGACTTCACGATTGGAAGCAAGTATGCAACTTAATTACCACGTGAAAACCATATAAAAGAGCTAATTAGCTAAAAACTGATCCTTCCTATGTTGTCTAGTGACTCCAAGTATCATATAAAAAAGATCACTGACCAAAAGATCAGCCCACCAGTCCACAATATCTCTAGAAACGAAAGCACCAGAAAGGCAAATAAGCAACATCTAGATTAGAGAAAATATGAATGAAAAAAAAATTCCATGCACACACCAAAACAAGGTACGTGAAAACTCAAAGCGTCTCATGCACACTTATCGTCGTCATACGTCCAAAGCCTAGCTTTATGCCAAACAAGCCATGAGCTACACTCCAATCATGGGTACGATAGTTCAAATCAAATTGCTGCTATGACATTCAATAACCAGTAGAACCATCGTAGCTATTTTCACAGAGAAAGGCCGTGGTGCAACTCTACGGCGTTTTATTGGACCAATAAATACAAATGGTCGTTATTACCGTGTATTCTTACAAGGGCCACACAAGTGCATCAGCAATTCATGTTAGACGTCGATTGTAAACGAGAACAGAGAAGGTATGTATCCAAGATATTAGAATATAGCAAATCCTAGTGCAAAAATGCTACCTTTAGAAGACTGTACAAAGAGAATAGGCAAACAATGAGGTCCTTCTGGGCACCTCCAAGTCTGGTGGTATTTGAAAAAGAAGAAGAGTCAGCTAGAAGGTTTAAAGGAGGCCAAGAACTCAAGGGCCAGGATCGACCATCTAGACCTCCCACGTGGCAGATAAGGATCTCTCCTTCAAAATTGTGAGGACCAGGATTAACAATTAATTTAAAATTTGGGAATTGAAAAAAAAATAAAAAGAAATAAAAAGGCGTTGGCTAAAATATGGAGAATTAAGATACAACCGATGAGTACATGATTAGGAAAGATGAGGCTAGAACAAGGAGAAGAAAAATGAAGATGACATTGTCAGGATAACGCTCTTCTAGCCACAACCTTTTTTAAACTGAGCCAAATCCGTCCACGCCAACTCTTGCTGTTATCTTCATTTCTTGTGCAAAGCAGTGCATTCTTCTTTAGGGACCCATTCTCACAGGTTGGCGGCTTTAAGAAACATACAAGAAGGGGAATAGATGCCCACATAAATCAATCCGTGGCAGCTGAGCAAGTGTGCACAAAATTCGTGTGCAATTATTAAAATGAAGGAGCTTCTCTTCATGGCGCAAAGTAGAAGAGCTTGCTTCAAAAGGTTCGAAGAATCTGAATCAGTTGTCAAACTTTGTGTCTTCTTTCTTTCCAAGTGATATTTGTATCTTTGTGATGTATGCTAGCCACACTTGCAGGCACGCAAGTTGCACGGGACTCAGATTAGAAAACAAGAACTTCAAGAAAGAAAATAATACAAACCCAAATCCGGGACAATCAGCTATATGCAACCTGCCTTTCAATTGTCCACGACCTTTTTGGGCTTTTTGCTTTAAGAACGATGATATTGATACAAAGGAAATACGTAGTTAGTTCAACAACAAAATAAACGCAAGGAGACTTGCTGCACAGAGCACTGAAAGTAATATAAACTAGAGAAATTTGGAATAACTAACATTACAGAGAGCAACCTGGTTGAAACCGAATACCTAGTGGAGTAAATAAGGTAATTCTTCGGTTTTGCCATGTTGGCTTTTACAAAGATCATCGAGAAATTGGAGCAAGATGCAAATAAGAATTGGCCACAAAAAATAAAATATGTGAGATAGGAAAAAATTACAAATCAAATGTCAGTGGGAGGTTTTAGCCTGATTAGCCTCTTGATTATGCCTTTGTCTGTGTTTTCAAGCATAACCTTCAAAAAAAAACAGAGCGTGATGTCAATGGCTTAGCATGATAGAAGCATAAATCACTCAGAATATACAAACAGTAAAAAGAAAACTCTCTTTGAACTTTCAAGGGTAGTCCATATAACAGCCTCTAATCAACCTATCCCTCAAAAAGTTTGTCCGCAAGAAAACCAAATTACCGAAACCCCAAATAGGTTGCATGCCCATCGAGCAGCCGCCAGATGGGCAAATGAGAGGAGGAAGATGGCGTCTGGGAGGGAGGAAATGAAGGTAGGAGGAAGGAAGGACGATATTGGATTGTAAGGATGTGGCCATCTACTCGTTCACTTCAGGTAAGTAATGTGCCAAATCAGCCAATTAGCTAGTTGGTGTACCATATCTAACTAACCAACAGTGATAGATTCAAGAGGGATTTAGTGATGACTTTAATCCATGGGTGTTAAGTGATGTTCGCTTTTTTGCTAAATTATTTTAACTAGTTATTTGAACCATGTGTACTTTCTCCTAGAAAGCCAACAATTAAATGTTTCAAAAAAAGTCAAAACTAATTTCAACTCTTACCGTCCAAACAATTTCATCCAGGCACAAGCAAACTTTGCCGTAATTATCAAGCAATAAGCGTTCTGTAGGTGCTTTGCCACACACATCTTTCACACAAGAGGTTATCGCAAAAATTACTTCTGCCACTGAAGAAGTAAGAATCATCTTAGAGATGGCAATCTTAAAGACTTACAACAAGAAATAAAAAAAATGCAAACAAAAAAATGACTCACAAGCAAGCTCATCGTACTCATCTTTGCCAACAACATATATGCATACATCTCCAAGCAATGCATACACAATATACACTGACCTAAAAAATGGAATAAAAATGAACTTAGTCAATCCTTACAACATGCGCAATCATTTTAAAAAACACCAATTTCCAGGGTGTCACCAGCTATAAACGGAAGACCACAATCATAATCCCACAAAACCATCATCATCCTATCTTTGATCTTGTCTTAACTTCTAATCATTCGACTCCCAAGGTAGAGACTTCTAAAAAATTTCACATACCTCCGTTTATCACAATAAGTTTGGGGTGTTTCCATTGTGAATATTTTATATCTATTGGCGTTGTGACCTTAATCATGCATACCAAAAGACATGGAAAATGAGGGTAATAAACATTTCATCCACGTTTGACATATTTTATTAGAAGTTTAATTTTGAGTTATGTTTGATATTTAGTTCATATGAAGTCGCTACTAGTCAGTGTAAAAAAGTTAAATAAAAGGACAGTGAAATAGATTTACCTCCTAAAATAGCTCAAATGGAAACACTAATGTGCATATAAACTTCCCCATGTAATTGTCCACATTTCAAAATTAAAAGACAACAACTTAGCTAACTACTAGCAAACTTGTAAGATTTGAACAAAAAACAAAATTTCAAATGTATACTTCCTATAGAATATGTCAAACCTTGACAAAATATGTAACATCAATATGTATAATCTTGAGTTATGATAAGGTGTAGACAAACATACTTATGCGAAGCAACAAAAAGCTCCTCATTTTTTGCACCTTTAAGATTATCTGCACCAAGTTTCACCAAGAAAGACCTCCAATGTAGTCGTTCCTCTGCTGGCACCCCATGAAACCTGCAACAAACATGCCATTCATACTTTCATAAAAAAATAAATAAAATCGCATATGTAATTAACTATTAGCCAACATCCCATCAGTTTAAGCAAAATTCATAATCATTTAGATCTTGTCTAAAAAATATAGTTGATGGCATCTGAAAAACCTTTTTTACAACTGTGCTTGAAAAAATAAAATATCACAAAATCGGAAATCTTTTAAGTTTTATTAATGTCCCAAAACCAGGATCTCAACTCATTAAAAACACCAAGCATAATGCTGCAATAGCATAATAAAAACTGTGATGGTTGTCATTAGTTAAATTGTAACTTCACCAGTAACCTACTTTACCTATATCATCCATAATTTGTATAACAAGGATAATTTTCTAAACTTTACCCGATACAAAGAAAAACATTTGTAACTTAAATTATAAAATAAAATAATCATTCCAAAGATTAAAATTGGAAATATTACAGTCAATTTGATACAGACACGGGCTAAGTAGGGAGGATTAGGTAAAGGCTAATGGTGTTCCTAGAGATGAAATTGATAATCCTAAGCATGTGATGGTAGATACTAGAAGTGAAATTTGATTTTTGTTGAATTTTATAGAAATATTCACTCAAATCCTTAGGCTAATGATCCCTAACCCTTTTACAATTCCCTCCAATTCAGTTTGTGTTATCTACACACAGACTGAATTGGGGATCACAGGAACGGAAATGGTGGGAGTAGTACAAGGCTAATAATAAAGCCTAGCGAGGAAATCAATTATCCTAGGGATTTGGTGGTAGTTAGAAGTAAAAAGCTAATTTGTGCCTGACTTTTATAAAAATAACTCACTCAAGTCCCTACGATCCGTCAATCACACCCATACAAAACATTTATTTTCCGTAACGAAATCACTGATTCTTAGAGATGGTACCTTTCAACAAGAATGTTGCCTTCAGAGTTGGAGAAGAGAACTGCAAGCAACATCTCCTCTGACGCTTTTTCCTGCTTAAGAGATAACATTGACAATTGGGCTTCCGCACAACTTTAATGGCATATCATATCATCACTAAGAAACATTGAAAACCTAATAAATCTTCAATTTGCATTTTTTTGTGTCAATTTCTAGATCCTCACTAGCTTCTAAATTTAACAAATAACAAGACATGCCTTTTATTAAAGAACCCGCACAAATCATAAAATCCATTATAAAATTACACACAAATTTTTTTTTTCAAAAAAAAAAAACAAGTGGAATATCATCAATTCTTGCCGTGAAAGAATAAAGTACATCAATTTTCTCCATTTACAATAGACTAAAAAATTCTCCCCATCAATAATTATCAATCAGAAATTCTTTGAACGAAACTAGAATCATAAAATCCCACAATAGTATTGATTCTGCAGAGATAATTGAAATTTTTTTTTTAAAAAAACACGTAGCACATGATCCAAAAGCGATGGCCTCCCACGGTGATGCTTGCGGGAGACACTCTCCCCCATCCGCAGAAGTAAGGCGAAAAGCCCATACCCGCCGGAGACGACGACGGCGCCGGCGTCGGGGGGAGGAAGGCGGGGCAGATTTCCAGGTGGCCGGAAACGGAAGCAACCTCGAGGATGGAAGAAACTGATTCATTGGAAATACATGTCCTGCGCCACTACCTTGGACATTCATGTCCTGCATTACTTAAACTCGGAAATGTATTTCACCTGGATTATGATTCCCCCCCCCCTCTTAGGCATAGATAAATGTAGTGAGAGACCGAATCATTTCGAAATCGGATCGGATCTAGGGTTGTGAGCGAGTCAAGTTAGTTTCGTGTCAGGTTCTCGAGAGTTAGAGCTCAGTTAGTGCCCTATAGCTCCACTCGGCTCAAGCCCAAGGCTCATAGTTTTAAAAAATTAATGTATATTATATATATTTAGTTACTTATATAGAATTAATCTACTATTTTTAATAAAAGATGAATTTATAGTCTTGATCCGATGAAAAGCGAGAGATTTGACCAATCAAAATATAACAAAAATAAAAGAAAATAAACCAATTATTGTGGTCTATTATCTCATTTAATTAGAGTCTAACTTTAAGTAGACTTTATCTCATCATTCTTTGAGATTTATTTATAAACTTAGATTTTATTTATTTTATCATTAATTAAAATGTATCTCTAAAATTAGAATCTATTTCATTATTCCACAAGAATTTATATATAAAATTAAAATTTATATCATAAATAAGCGTCGTAAATGGTGTGACATCTTGTCTAGTTAAAAATAATATGACATGACACTAAAAGAGGCTAAAAAATCTAATATTACGAATACCATTAGTTTCCCTAGAGGAACCGGTAGCATCTTTTATAGAATTTTTTGCCTTCTTATGAATTAGTTAGAATTTGGCTCAAGTTAGTCAAAAACTCAATGATGTTTGGCTCACCAACTCTTAAAAATTGGATAAGAGGATTTTGATATTGATGATTTCTAAAACATTCCTAATTAAGAGCGGTAATAGACAGACATTGCACGGCCCAGGTGACTGCAACATCATGTCCATCAATTTGAAGAGTGCCATGTCCGTCTATGTCTACTTAGACATTTATAATTATTATCCGTGTCCATATATAATGGACAAACGGTCAAATAGGTGGATAAGTGGACAATATCATAAATAAATATTTTTTAAATATAAATTAATTTTGTTAAAAACATATATTAAGTAGCTATTTAATAGAATAACATAAATATTTTCGTTATGATTTTAATTTGTCTATTGAGGAATAAAAAAGTGGTAGAGAATATATGGAAATGAATTAAAAATAATAATTATCCAAAGATTAAATATCACTAAAAAATTTGAACATCAAATTGTAATGTAACTATTTTATAAAGGGCAGCCATGGACCTCTTGGTAAAAAGGGTGGTTATAGAAGGGAGGAAACCTTTGAAAAAGAGACGTTAATGAAGATGGTAATCACTTAAAAATCTTGGACCTTAGTATTTTAACAAATTTATTATGTTAATAATTTAAATATTTTGATAAATCTTCTTAAAGTTAGATTGACATAAATAAAATTAGGTAAGACTGATAAATCTTTTTTTTCAAAGGATAAGGCATACAAATCTTGATATGTCTTAACAAAATCTTCTAAATATTTTTCTTCATTATTAATTATTAATGGACATAGACAATGATGGACACGTCTAGGTCTCAACATGAGTCGAGCTAGCTTGCAAGTTTTTGTGACACAACTCGACTTGACTTGAACTCAATTAATTTTAAGCTAGATTAGAAACTAGATTTTAAAAAACTCGATTCGTCTCGATTATAATAGAGACAGTTTTAAGTAATATCAAATTTGACGACTTGATAAAGCTTGATTTGTCTTAAAATCCGGCTCGAATCGACTCGATGTCTAAACTTTTAGTTATTTTTTTCTTTAACAATGCATGAATAATATAACATTAAAAATGATAATTTAGTATACAAATAATTAAATCAAAAGAATCTAATATTTATTATATGACTATCAATTATGGAGAATACCATTTATATTTTTACAAAAAAAATAAAAATAAAAATATTGCATTATATAGAATAAACTAGATCTTCATACTTACGGTGATGAAACTTAAACAAAATTAATGTTCGACTCTAACTCAATCAAGCACGATTCAAACTCGAATTAAAATAACTCGACTCAAAATCATACAACTCAAAACTCGATTTGTTTATCAACTGACTCGATTTTTGAGTTGGGAAAAACTCGACTCGACTCATGCCTGGCCCTAGACACGGTAAACACATGTACGCCACTATGTCCATTTATCATTTAGACCAAAAAAAATATATCCATGGCTATGTTCATTTCCGTACGGCTCTAAAAAAAATATTCGTGGACACGGACACTAACATAATAGTAGTATTGGCAAAAATCTCACAGCCATATACTTCGGAGGAAAAATAGGAATAGTATAATTGGCACTTTTTAGGTTCTTTCAATAATGGCCTAGTTAAACTTTTAAATCAATTACACCCTTATTTATAGACAAGACTAGAATTGGGGACTAGAATAGAGCATAGAGCTCAATGTAAATTAAGATGATGATTATTTACCCAGAAAAAAAAACACGACAATTTAGTTATGTCCACCTAAAAATTGGACGAATTTTGATTATTCAATATTTACTTCAAAACTCCTGGAGCATGTTAAAGTAAATATTTAATGATTCTATTATATAAAAGCCCTAAGTTATCTAGAAAGGGACGGTACAGATTTAGTATAAGGGTAAAAGTTGTATGAGTCATGACTTAAAAAACCTTCCTACCCATCTTAATATGGAACATCTGATTGTAAAGATGGCTAAGATCAAATGGTTAAAAAAATAAAACTATATAAAATCTCACACTGGCAGATTATTCAATAGTCTACGGCCAAATTGGCTGCCGGAACCACCAACCGCTAAATCCAACCTCTTGCGGCCAAATCTGGCCACACTAAAACTGAATCCAAATTTGGCGGCAATGCTTAGCAATGTAAAAAAAAAATTCTAACACAATATAAAAGAGAGGGAGGGGGGGGGGGGTGGGTGTGGTTGTGGTGGATGATTTTTTTGTTTGAATATCTAATTTGGATGTCCTTATAGTAGAGCAGACCAGAGTAGCAATTGGCAAGTTCTGCTTCATGGTTCAGGCAAGTGCCCCTTTTATATTACTTTAACACAGGCCACTTTATTTTAAATTTTTTATATTTAAAGGACTGATTATTTAGTAATCTCCTATAGTTTTGCTTAAAGCTGTGGCTTGAGGAAATACGGCAGCTGACAAGACGACGTACCAACCAAAATAGATTTCGCTTTGAGCACATCCCCGCAGGCCCTCGCCGGCGACCACTCCTGGGAAGCATACTAATCAACCTTCCCCATTGAACGAAACAATGCACCATCCAAAGACCAACGTTTTGCACCATCTTGGCTTTCAAGAAATAATGAAGGCAACGGGGTTGACTTGCTCCATGCCAGAGACGACCTAGCTTATATAAAGATTATGCTCTATTCCAACAACCTCCCAAACAGTACAATCCAACCAAGAACCGATCACAACTTCCACAAACCATCTCCAACTTCTAACGTCTCTTTCTTCCATTCTATCGCTCTATCTGTTGTTCCAAGAAGCTCTCTTTTGATGTTATCAGGCCCCATGGAACGCAGCCCAGTTGACGGGCAGGACGTAGCTGCTCCTTCCTCCTTTGACCTTCTCTCCCGGCTCCGACACTCCATCTATGAAGTCTCCTACCTCGCCACCTCCGGCCATAGTGAGATCTTCCACCAGTTTGCGGCTTATGTTGAGAAGTTGGTGCCTATCTTTGCCTGGTTGAGAGATAATAGTGTTGAGGAGACGCCACAGATGCGAGAGCTGATTGAATCACTGTTCACAAAGCTTGATCAAGCTCGAATTCTTGATGAAGACCATTCCAAGCTAAGAAGCGGTGAAGTTGTTGCTGCCATTGAGAGCGTGACCCACGAGCTTGGTCACTGTCTGGGACTTGTGTTGCAGGCAGATATGGGCTTTCCGCTTGAAATAAAGGAGAAGATTGGAGCTGTGCAGAGGGAGATGGTCAATGCAAAATTTGTGGAAGTGGAAGCAGAAACATCTGACCACAGTGCAGACTATGACGAGTTTAGTTTGAGTGCCGAAGATGCAATCCTGCTGCTCAAGAATGGTTCCAACAAAAAATTTGGTGTAGGACTTTCGCAGCTTAGCAGATTGGTTGCAGATAATCTCGTCTCCGATGGCTTGATCAATGATAAAGGTGTCATTCCCATCTTGCTAAACCGTATCGGATCAGCTAAGCATCATCATAGGCTTCGCATACTTGTTTTTCTCAGAAAACTGACTTCCAAAAGCAACCAATACAAGGTAACGTCCAACCTCTTTCTGCTTTCTCTCGGACATGGCCTTTAGCCTTTACTGGGCTGTTACATTTACAAACTGTAGCGTGCAGGTGAGCATGGAGGATGTTGGGCATTTGTCGCTTATTGTTCGCTCCTTGGCAAGAGACGCTACAGAAAGAAGAGAAGCAGTTGGGTTGTTGTTGCGCCTTTCAGAGAGTCAAAAAGTTCGACAAAGACTTGGAAAAATCCAAGGATGCATTGTCATGTTGGTATCTCTACTTAACGGTGAAGACCCCTCTGTTTCATATGATGCCAAGGATTTGTTATCTGTTTTGTCTTTCAACACGCAAAATGTTCTTCACATGGCAGAGGCAGGCTACTTCAAACCTTTGATCCAGCACCTTGAAAATGGTATACGTTGCTCTTCCTCATAAATTTCACTCTCAAATTTACACGATTTTATCTCTTGAATCTCGAGGAAAGCATATTGCATCGTTTTTGCCTAACTTGTGATCAAGAGTGACTGAAATTTAGCAATTTAGGATCTGACATGACAAAGATTTTGATGGCGACTGCTGTTTCAAGGATGGAGCTAACAGATCAAAGCAAAGTTGCCCTTGGTGAAGATGGAGCAATTGAAGCCCTAGTAAAAATGCTCAACTCTGGAAAGGTCGAGGCAAAGCTCTCATCCCTCACTGCATTGCAGAGTTTATCCACCCTAAAAGAAAACGTACAACGGTTGATCAACACCAAGATTGTTCATTCTCTGCTCCAACTCCTCTTTTCTGTAACTTCTGTACTAATGACTCTCCGAGAGCCTGCCTCTGCAATACTAGCAAGCATAGCGGCCTCTGAGTTGATTCTTATAAACCAAAATGTTGCCCAGCAGATGCTGTCTCTCCTCAATCTCTCAAGTCCGGTGGTTCAATGTCACCTGTTAAGGGCTCTCAACAGTATAGCTAGTCACCCTCGAGCAGCAAAAGCAAGGGGTAGGATGAGAGAAAGTGGAGCAATTCAGCTACTCCTCCCTTTCCTAACTGATAAGAGAGTTGAAGCTAGGACTGCCGCCTTGAACTATCTATTCAACATCTGGAAAGACAAACCCGAAGACTTTGTTGAAGAATTGGGAGACTCTTATCTGAGAACCATTACAAATATTATCTTATTTTCTTCCTCTGAGCTGGAAATGGCTGCAGCAGTTGGAATAATCAGTATTATACCGGTTAGTGACAGGAAGACTACGGAGATGGTGAAAAACATGGACTTACTTCTTACTCTGATTTCCTTTGTAGCGACCTCTGGCCCCTCACCAGAAGCAGAAACCAGAAGTTGGTTGTTGGAGAATATTGCAGGCTTGCTAGTTAGGTTTACCATCTCTTCCGACAAGAAGCTGCAGCGTTACTCAGCAGAAGCAGGAATAATCCCATGCCTCTTAAAAATACTACCTACCGGATCTCCCGTTGCAAAAGTCAGGATAGCAACCGCATTAGGTCAAATGTCTCAGAACACATCATCACTTAGCAAAACAAAATCTTCCAAATGGATCTGCATTCCACCTTCCTCAGATGCATACTGTGAGGTTCATGATGGTTACTGTTCTGTGAGGAGCACATTTTGTCTAGTTAAGGCTGGGGCAATTTCACCATTGGTTCAGGTATTGAAAGGAAAGGAAAGAGAAGCTGATGAAGCGGTTCTGGGTGCATTGTCAACCCTCTTGCAAGATGAAGTGTGGGAAAATGGAAGTAAGGCTATAGAGAACGCTTCTGGGTTGCAAGCTGTCATAAAAATTCTTGAACTGGGCAATGGGAAGGCCATTGAGAAAGTTGTGTGGATGCTGGAAAGAATATTCCGCGATGAAAGCCACAGACTGCAGTATGGAACGTCCGCCCAGGTGCTTCTAATTGAACTTGCACAAAGAGATGATCCAGTACTGAAGCCAATGGTTGCTAAGGTATTGGCTCATCTTCAGCTACTGCAAATGCAATCAAGTTACTTCTGAACTGCTGCCTGCGCACATTATACTTTGATGAAAACGAGAATATTGTTTCCAATTGATGTTTTAGATCAATTGTTTTTTGGCAAACCCCCCAAGAATGTAGAAACTCAATCTGAAAAGCTGGAAACCATAAAGAAATACCTTTCTCTAGAACTTGCTCGTGTTAGGGTGTTACCATAATAAACCAACCATAACAATCAAAACCTGCAAAAATTTCTCCAATAAAGCTTCAAAATAACGCTTGACAGTGTAGGAACTATTACAATGTCGGAACTTCAGGGACCAAAATTTATATGCTTTCATAGCAGCACAAGGAAAATGATCAAGGATAATATAAAAATTTACATGTAGCGGAAGAAAAATAATTTGTGAAAAGTGAAATTAACAAAGCCACGAATTCCCGTGCAATAGTAGTTTTCTGGCATTGTTGAAAATAAATATGCCACCAAATCTCAGTTCTGAAAGATTGGAGGTCCAGTAAACTATTACAGCCATTTTATCTCCAAATATCCTTTGAAGCATACGTAGAAGACTAAAGAGTATTATTGAGATAGAAAAAACATGAATAAGTGGAGAGTGGATGAATGACAATCTGAAAAGAGGAAACAAAACAAGGTGACTACTTTTTTAATTAAAAAGAATGCATATTTTTAAAAAAACCTTAACTAGCTTCTGACAGTGGAAACAATTTCTCTAACTTGGCATTTGAAAGAATTTTGTTAGGATCCAATTCCATGCGTATTCTATTATAAGCATCGACAGGAAAATGCTTCCTAAGCCTAGCCTGGAGTGCTGCAATCTCATCCTTGTCCTTAGGCACCTGGGTCATTGAAGCATTTTCATGTTACCAGAAGAAAAAACAACTTAGTTCAATTAGTTTATCTCAATAAAACCACTAACTGATTCAAATGTCAACAGCCCATTTCATGTTCGAGGACAAAAAGGACAAGCAGCTAACAAACATATCCATTCAAGGGATGGATAAGGATAAAACAAAAGCTTAACTTTTCACTTTAAACTCTTTTACTGTTCAAATTACAGGACCACGGTTTATTACCCGGAGATGTTTTTTAAAAAAGCTACGAAAATTCACTATTTATGTGTGACAGTTTTAACTGATAGGAGACCTCTCTCCAAATCCTACCTCAATCTTTGCCCAATGCTCGAATGCATAATATTTGTCCCACAGTTGTGTTTGTGTCAAATGCTTGTAACTGAAGAATTCATCTGTTATCTCCTTCCTTTGTCGAGCATCTGCAGTTGGCAAGTACATTATAATACCCACCTGATGAAGCAAATGGAACAAAAGTTACAAACCAAAACAAAATAAAAGAAAAACCAACGCAATGAAATACAGCCTGCAATAAATAATGCTGTATATTATGATGAAGTTAAAAAGGTAAAGCTAGACCGTCTATTCAATTGTCTATTAAAAGGTTATGATGGTCTATCTTCATAATTGGCATGCAGTTTTTAGTTAGAAATGAGGTAACAGATCACAGAGACAGAAAGAAACACAGGATTTTTACAATGGTTGGCTCAAATGAAACCCATTAATAGTATATTGACAGGTTGAAATAAGTAATAGATGCTTGAGCCAAATTGGAGAAGAGAGTGTGTGTTACCCAAGTGAATATATCATCATCACCTGCGCCGGAGGCGGGACTCATACGACTCCTGCTGCGGGCAGTCCAAGGTTGCTCTATTGGCGCAGGTGCAGGAATTCCCTCACTTTCTATGAGCTTCTTCAGCTCTTCAAGATAATCTAGGTCCTTCATGGTTGGATTGGAAAGTGTTCCAACAGGAAAACAGTTCTCCGAAACCCACTGCTGACCACCACAATAAAAGCCCAAAATTTCGTCACTCCAACCCACTCTGTATCCTTCGGATTTCCTCCATTACTCGGCTTCAGCCTGATTCACTTTGGTCACATGGTCCTTATTGAGTGGATCAAGAGCAAGAAGCTTGTCTCTTAATTCCGTAAATGAAAGTTCATCCACATCCGGCTCTTTTTCTGAATCATTGCCACCTTGTCCATGGGGTCTAAAACCAAACCAATCTATTAAAGCCAACAATGACATTACTTGCCTAAACTGAAAACAAGTTCAGATTAATACCTATACTTCTTAAGAGAATCCCGGTAGAGGTCCGAACATGCTGCAGTGCTTCATCCGTGGTATACTGCGATTTGATCTTGGGAGGACCCATCCACTTCGAAATTGGATTGCACTTGACCACCACAACAATGTCAGTATATGGAATCCACAAATACTTCAAGTGCTTGTTCTCAGCAAGCCACTTTCTGCAAACAAGACACAGATGAATAGAGACATGCAATACAGAATCCACCAGGGAGAATCCAGAACAAAGTAGAAAGTGATCATTACTTGTGGTTTTTTCTAATCTCTTTAATATTGGAAACTGCGGCGTGCTCCACAAGCTCATGCCTTTCAACACATTGAAGGGTGACTTCGGCCACCACTCCAAGCCCGCCCAGCCCACACCGAGCCAGATAGAACAATTCCAGATCCTTCTCCTTCGATACCTCTATCGTCCCTCTACTCGGCGTAACCAGCTTCCTGCTAATGACC
>JAVDBV010052360.1:0-11108 GCA_032619315.1 Piper longum
CAATATATATATATATATATATTGGGTGATTGAATGTTTAACATCTTGTTTATTATTTTATTATATTTGAACTAATGAGAAGAAATGAAGAGTATGACGATGTGATTAAGTGTTGAGAAATGATGAGAAGATGTGAGACATGAATAGATGCACAGGCGGGCTGAGACCCAAGTTTTAGAATGAGTTATAGTAGATCAGATTGTGTGAATAAAGTTGTTGATATATATATATATATATACATTATATGTGTGGTTGTGACAGGGTGGCCCCTAATTGCATTTTTAGGGGAGACTGTCCATTTTAATTTGGAATTTTATTTGATTTTATTGAAATTGTGGTTTGTGTATGAATTACTTGATAAGTCATCCACGTAGTACCATGTTAGGATTTTTATGCATTCATCCATGTATGATAAGTTATATCTTCATCTTAAGACGCCGAGATTGGATCTGTACAAGTTAGGTTCTGGTTAGCCGACCTAACCGAGGCCAGTAACATGCCAGTTTGGTTCATGAGCATGAACTAGATTTGGGGTGTTACACAGATATTGAATCGGCTGAGGGAACATGAACTATATGTTAAGAAAGAGAAGTGTGAGTTCGGCCTAGGGGAGATCAGCTTCCTAAGGGATAGAATTGGCCAAAGAGAAGTGTGTATGGACGAATCCAAGATGAATGCTATAGTAGAGTGGCCGAAACCAACTAAGGTGACAGAACTGAGCAGCTTCCTAGGGTTTTCCAATTATTATTGGAAGTTCATACATGGATATAATCATGTAGTGTCATTCTTAACCAACTTATTGAGGCAGGATAAGTCGTGGGCATGGATACGGGAGTGCTATACAACTTTTGATACATTGAAAGCTGTTATTTCATCGGAGCCAATTTTGAAATTGCTGGATTTTGAACAACTGTCTAAAGTAGTTACAAATGCTTCAGAGAAGGTTGTACAAGGTGTACAACAACAGGGATGGCATAAATAGCTTTAGAGAGTTGGAGGCTAAAGGAAGTTGAGCCGAGATATTCAGCTCACAAGAAGGAGATGTTGGTCGTGGTATATTGCTTGAGCGTATGACGAGTTTACTTATTGGGATCCAAGTTCTTTGTTATTGTAATGACCCGCTTGTTCCAAGCCACGAGTCAAGTGTTACTATACGAAGCTAAGTGTCTCGTAAA
This sequence comes from Piper longum, assembly GCA_032619315.1. Taxonomy (NCBI): domain Eukaryota; kingdom Viridiplantae; phylum Streptophyta; class Magnoliopsida; order Piperales; family Piperaceae; genus Piper; species Piper longum. The sequence continues at coordinate 1,176 of JAVDBV010052360.1, forward strand.
TTAATTTTTTATTAATTTTCAAGCTCAAAATAATCTAAGCTTCATGAACCAAACCAAAATCCCACTTCCATGCAAAAATTTTGAAAAAAGAATAGTCCAACTAGCTATCCTGACTCTACCCATTCTTCTATGCTCATACCTATGGAGGAAATTTCGCGTTAGTGATAAAAATACTAAGTCATATAATTACAAGAAAAATTAATATATTCCACAACAAGTCTTTTAGTGATTATGAGCTTATGCTGAACTCTTAATATACTGGGAGGGTTGCCGCCCATCAAGCTACAATCTCATGTATGCGCACACACGCTACGTGAACCTCGGCCTGTAGTTACCGATATTTGTCATTGACTCACCCTCTCGGTATCAGAAGCGCATAATGAGCCGTCTTGTGCCGTTATGCCATATCACCTATTTTGGCATGGGGGCAAGTATTTTAAGGGTGTTGGCTTGTGTCAAACTGAGTCAATTCTTTAACCCCGATTGCGCTCTATGAATGATGGTCGAATGTGAGCTTAAGCCGACCAAGACTCCTGCATACTAATTTTTTTAAGGGTGCTGCCCTGTGTCGGGACTCCTATATAGGAATATATATTATTTCGAGTAATTATATGGACCTGGATTTTTGTTGAAGCCTAGGACATGCGATCATAATATAAATGAAACTTCTCTAAAGCCTTCCCTTTGTGAGCCAAATGTGCTCACAAACTATCTAAAGGATGTTTCATTTAACATCAACAGAATTATATTTTACATAGAAGAATAAGTGTAGAATTCAAGAAGTCACTATATTTAATTTGATAAAAAAAATATAATCACACATAACTATACCAGCCATTTGTGTGATAACAAAAAGTCAAAGGAACTAACTATTGAGTTAAAGTAATTATCTATAAATATCATTGTTCCACTAAACTAAAGGTCATAATTAATAATTCATAATATTGATTCCCAAGAAATAATTTAATTAAATAATATTTAAGATTTGTTCTAAGATTTATAAAACCTTAAATAAAATAACCTAATTATTTTCAGGGTTTTACAGTTATTATATACAATGTAGTTAAAAAAAAATTTAAACACATAAAAGAAGTTGCTTCCTAAACTAGCAAGGTGACAAGAGTTTCTAGGAGAGTATGACTTTGAGTGGCTACAACAATTGAGAAACTCCAAACTAGTGGCAAAAGCACTTAGGAGGAAGAGCATGGAGGCTATTACAACTATGTCAGGGGTGGAAGTGGAGCTACTAGGGCAGGTTAGAGAGTTGGCTAAGATGGATTTGGAACACAAGAAAATGGTTGACCGAATCAACGAGGGATGATATTGGTTAGATGTCAGTGGAGGGCAATTATATATCTCTACAGGCAGACTTCTTGGTATCCCAACAACCTCTAAGCACCATAGTAGGATCGTGACTGAAACTATAACACGAATTACCAATGGTAAGTTGTTTCCATCCATCGGATAGTGATAACTACCTGTCGTGGACTTGGGATCACTAAGAACAACCCCCAAATCCTATTACTCAGTGCGCCCATGGACCCATAAAAGTCCTCCCCAACCAATGAGAGTCAATGTCCTCATCAGAGGATAATTCTTTCCCAATACTTCTTGATCCTCTTTCCAAACTGCCATAAGTCTCCTCCTTTTCCCAGCTAGCCTCAATTCTCGGTTCTCCTCTCCACTTGATCAAATACTTCATCCTCTTGTTTGAGTCCCCTTGGCCAACTTGCTTATGATCTAAAATCTTCCTCACTTTATTCTCATACTATTGTTGGACAGTAGGGGGAGGTCTCTTCCGATGAACTCTCCTTGGATTGATCAAATCCTAATGAAAAAGTTTGAGAAAAATAATATGAAAAGTCAGGTGAAGCTTGTACCTCTTGGAAAATTTTAATCAGTATGTAGCACTTCCAATTGCTTTCTCTACCTTGAAAGGACCATCATATCTCTATACTAATGACTTATGCACCTCAGTACTTCTGATTTTCTTCCAAATTTGTGGTATCAATTTCAGCATTACTTTGTCCCCAACACTGGCCTTCTCTTCAAGTAGGCATATCTCTTTATTCTCCGCGTTGCCTTGGCCAACAAATCCCCTGCACTCATATAACTCTTGCCAATCCCTAGCAAGTCTGTGTGCAATTGAATACCTTACTCCACCACCCTGTAGAGCAACTTCTTGTGGTGTAAGAAGATGGTAGGCCGTAGCAACTTTGAAAAGACTTTGACCTGTCAATAAAGATCGGTGCAAGTTATAACAAAATTGATCCGCATCAAGGTGCAATGTATTTTTTTGACTAGCTGTAAGAAAATGCCTCAAGTATTCCTCCAACAAGGCATTGATCTTCTCTGTGTGCTCGTCAGATTGAGGATGATTAGCTATAGAAAAGTTTAACTGGCTCCCTAGCAAACCAAACAAACATGTCTAGAATCTACCCGTGAATTTGGCATCTCGGTCATTCACAATGTCCGCACGTATCCTAAAGAACAATTTAGCAGCAATTTCAACTGGACATGCATGTGGAGTTGCTAAAAATACGTCATGATTAGAAAACTGATCAACTACAACCAGTACTGATGAAATTCCTTTCACCTTAGAGAATTCGGACATAAAGTCCATTGAGACCGAGCTCCATGGTCTCTCTGGTGTAGGTAGTGGCTATAACAAGCCTACCTCTAACATTCTCTCCACCTTATCTTGTTTACATACCAAATAGGATCTGACAAAAGCTTATATGTCAGCCTCTATCTTCGGCTAATAATAAACCCTAGACATTAAGGCATACATCCAGTCCTTGCCTAGATGTCCAGCCCACTGGGTATCGTGAGACTCTTCCATTAGCTTCTCTCTCAGTTTGCTTGTAGGGATATATAACTGTGCTCTAGTGACATATACTAACCCATCATCTAACCAATATCATCATCTCAATCCATCATTGATTCTGTCAGCCAGTTTCTTGTATTCCAAATCTATCTTAGCGAACTCTTTGACCTACCCTAATAGCTCAGTTTCCACCCCTGACATAGCTGTAATAACTTCCATATTCTTCCTACTTAGTGCATCTACCATTTGGTTGGATTTTTCCATTTGATGTAGCAACTCAATGTCATACTCTGCTAAAAATTCTTGCCACCTTATTTGTCTAGGAGATAACTTCTTCTGAGTCTTGAAGAAGTGTTAGCTACGTTGTCTATAATAACAATGAACTTGGATCCCAACAAGTAAATTCATCATACCCTCAAGCAAAGTACCATGACCATCATCTCCTTCTCATGAGTTGAATATCTTGTCTCAACTTCCTTTAGTTTCCAACTCTTGAAAGCTATTGGTTGCCCTCCCTAGTGCAGTACACCTCCTATGACCATGTCTAAATCATCTGTAATTACTTCAAACTGTTGTTCAAAATCTAGCAATTTTAAAATTGGTTTTGATTAAATAGTAGATTTCAATGTATAAAAAGTTGTCAACACTCCCTTATTCATGCCCATGACTTATTCTTCCTCAATAAGACAATTATGGATGACATTACATGACTATATCCATATATAAACTTCAGATAATAATTCGTCGACCCTAGGAAGCTCCTCAATTTTGTCACCTTAGTTGGTTTTGGTCATTCCAATATAGACTTCCATTGGATTCATCCATACACACCTTTTCTTGGCCAATTCTATGCCCTAGGAAGTTGATGTCCCCTAAGCCAAACTCATGCATCTCCTCTTAACATATATTTCATGCTCCCACAATCAATTCAATACCAACCTAAAATGACCCTTGTGATCCTCCACAGTCTCAGTATACACAACTATATCATCAAAATACATCACCACACACTTATCGATGAAGTCATGAAAAACATCATTCATTAAGTTGTAGAACGTAGCATGTGCATTAATCAAACCATACGACTTCAAAAGAAATTCATAAGACCCATACCTGGTGACCATAATTGCCTTCGGTACACTTCAGGTGCAATCCAAACTTGTCAATATCTAGATCTCAAGTCTAGTTTAATGAACACTCTTGCTTTATTAAGTTTGTCAAACAAATAACTGGGTACTGATTCTTAATTATTACCTTACTCAATCCCCAATAGTCACACACAATCTAAGTGATCTATCTATCTTCTCCTGGAATAGAACAGGTGCTCCAAACGGTGCTTTTGATGGCTAAATTTTTCCTCAATTGGGAAATTTCCATAGCTAAATTTTGAGTTCTATGAGCTCCTTAGGCGACATTCTATATGGTGCCTTCACTGGTTGCTTTGCCCCTGACACCAACTCCATACGGTGTTCTCCCGATCTCTTGGGAGGTAATCTATCTGACAACTCTATAGGCATTACATCTGAATACTCGTCCAGTAACCCTATCAATGAATCATGTTGGATCTCCACCATTACTGCAAGATAGGTTCTTTCTTGCACCATCTAGCTAGCTGCATAGCTGACAATAGCTCTCCACTGATGGTGTTGTCCTCAACCCTAGAAGGTCCCCCTTGTCCATGACCGAAACTTGGATCAACCTGGTTCATGATCATTACACCTCCTAGTTGTGGAAAAACTTCCACTTTGGTTGTCGTCATGAAGGTATTCCCGATGATTAACTTGAAGTCATCCATCTCAATGACCATAAGATCCGTTCGGCCCTTAAATCCCCCAAGAAAATTCTTACATTCTTAGCAATTCCTTCCACCTGTCTAGTCTGAGAGTTAACTGCCTTAATCCTGCTAATGTTAACCCTAGTTTTAAGCCCTAATACCTTCACCATCCCCTTGGAAATGAAACTTGGTGTAGCACTAGTATCTACTAAGGTTGAAATTTTTCTCTCATTATCTTCAACTTAAATGAACATCAAGCCAGCTTCCCTTGAAGTTGTACATCCAGCTCTCATAGCCTCGAGTATTTTAAGGGTGGAAGTTCGGGCAAGAGTCTCCTCCTCCTCCTATTCTTTCACAGCTACCACAATGGCACTGATCTTACCTATTATTGGACAATCTTTGGCCCGGTGTGGACCATTACACATAAAGCACCCAAATTTTTTCATATCAATCACCAAGCCCTTGTCACCTACCTTGAAGTATCTCTTCTTCTTCTTTGGCCACTTGGACGGCTTTTCCTTGCCATCCTTCTTACCATCCTTAGTTCCCTTGGACTTCTTACTCGGGTTCTCATCTTTTCCACCCGTATTACTCTTCAAATCCACTAAGGCATCAGCTAATACCAAAGTTGCAAGTAAGTCTTACATTTTCTGCCCTTTCAATTCCATTTGTGCCCATGGATGCAAACCAGTGATAAAGTTGTATAACTTATCATCTAAAGACATGTTCTTGATGTCTGACATGCAATAACATAACTCCTTAACCTATTCCCTAACTATTCCACTTTGTCTCAACTTTTTCAATCGATCCCTTGCCATCCATGTAGTGTGGGTTGGCAAAATTTGATCCTGAAGCTCCTTCTTCAGAGTTTACCAAGTCTCCATTATGGGGCAGCCTAACATCCTGTTGTGTGTGTTCAATACCATACTTGGCATCTCCCATTATAAACATACTGGCCATAGAAACTTTTCTATATTTTGGTATCTTTGCAATAGTAAAATACTCTTACATATCTCAGATGAAATTCTCTAAATCCTTCGCTAACCTATTTCCTTTAAATTTCTTCGGCTATGGGACCTTGAACTTTCCTGGGATTTCATCGGCTGCATGGTCAATAGTTCCCTGTTGAGGTTGTGATACAAATACTTGCTTCAACAATGCAACATTTGCAAGTAAAGGCTCAAATCAAGCCCTGAGATCGTCCACCCTCCTAGCCATTATTCCTCTCGCACTATTGGACTCTAATTGTGCATCAACCTGAATTAAGGTTCAACATCCCTTCAGTTAGAGTCTACAATCAATCAAAGACGGTATGTCCATCTCCACGGTTGATAGATCCTCCTACCAATACTTTCAGTCGTACTACTCTCTCTCTCTGAGAGCATCAGTAAATCTCATGTTCACATTCTAATCATTATATTAGTAGATTAGTAAAATTTTCCCCTAAAAATAATGCTTGTTCTAAACTAACCTTGCTCGGACACTAACATTTTCATAACTTAACTCACTAACATGTTCATTCTCATCCACCATAGATTAATAATAAAATACTATTCATATTATCAATCTACTTTAATAATTAACAATGTAAATTAGATTCACAATTTCAATAACCCTCCAATATATAATAGCTAAATAAATTAAATCAATAGGATTATCATTTTCATCTTAAAATGAATTGGCTTTTTAATTTGAAAAGAATAAGAACTTGTTTATTTGAGTGAGTTAAAATTAAATTCCATAATTACAACAAAAAAACTTTAGCATTAAATTAACAAGTCTCAAAATTAATAGTATTTAAAATAAAATTTAAATAATCTTGCATTAAAAAAAGGGAAGTTTAACAAAAGAACGTTAATTTTGTTTGTAAATATATTATGCGCCAACTCTTTGTTGCCCCTTATTGAGTTACCTAATGCAGAAGAGAAGAGAGATCATGCTTACAATAGGAGTATGCAATAGGAAACGGGGCTTGAACCAGATTTGGAGCCAACTGGTCCATAGAGCCACTTGAAGAGGCAATGGCCATGGAAGGTGTGGGAGCAAGGCGTCACCCTCCCCACCAACATATCCTCCATGCATATGCAGCAACATGAACTACCACTACCTTCTTCTTCTTCTTCTTCTTGCTCCGTCATCAGCTTCATCCTCGTCTTGCCCCGCAGCGTGTCCCAAGCTAAGACCATTGGCTCCACACAAGATCTGATGTGCTTCGTATTCGGAGAACCCACCATCATTGGACATACGCTTTTCCAGTGAATTCAGAAGTGCTTCCTTCATGCACAAAAAGACGAGTAGGGTATCATATTTCCACACATCACGAGCATCAAGTCTCATCCAATCCCTGCGACGGGCCTTCCTCTTCACAAGCTTCCACCGTTTGGCCTCTACTTTTCTTTCAAGTTTGGAATAGTCCCTTCTCGATTCCTCTGTGTATAGCCTTATCTCTTCCATGTTTCCAGTGAGCAAGGATCGCGATAGTGTTGACTTTATCCCACATCGGTCGTGGATGTTGTTGGTGATTTGTATATAGGCTAATAGGAAAGCCTTAATTCTTGAACTAGCTTTTGGATTAAGAGAGGCCCGTGACACCTATTGCGAGTTTCTTTTGGTTGTTTAAAGTCCATTTTGGGGGCCCAAAGGGCCCAATAGTGTTATTGAAGCTTGGGTGGGAGCCGTAAGGGCTCAATAGTAGTATCAGAGCTAAGTTCGAACTGAGTTTGCCTACGCCACCTGATGATTTAAGGAGAAGGAGTTTTTCAGGTGATAAAAAGTGGGTGTCGTTTGATGAAAAGTGTGAGATTGTTAGATGATGATTGTTTCGGGTCACGCCCGATGTGTGAAGGGGAGTTGTTGAATTTATCTCACATCGGTCGTGAATGTTATTGGTGATTTGTATATAGGCTATTCTTGAGCTAGCTTTAGATTAATAGAGGCCCATAACACCTATTGCGAGTTTCTTTTAATTATTTAAAATCCCTTTTGGAGGACCAAAGGGCCCAATAATGTTGTTAGAGCTTGGGTGGGGGCCGTAAGGGCCCAACAAATAGGACATGACGATGATAGTTTGGCACTGGTCTTTGCAAGCAGATGATTCAGATACAAAACAGAGAAGAAGTTGTAGACCTCTTGGCGTCGACGGTTCGAAGCAGGGCGACAAAACAAATTGATCAGATATAATGCAACTCTAAGCACGCCAATCTCTGATGATAATGTATATTTAGAGCACTCGTTGGCAGTAAAAGGAATTTTGGCTCAAAAACAAATTAAATATTTTTTTCTTTTCTTTTTTTTTTGAAAGATTTTCTATATGTTTCTGAAAGCATTATACGAAAAGTTTCCCGGTGGAGTATTTGGACACATCCATGCAACTCAATATTGATTTTGATTTCTATATTTGTGTTTTAATAGGCCTTATATATTATTACTTATTAATATATTAACTTTTATTAATAATCCATTTTCTTCAATTTATTAATAAAAAATGAGAGATTTACCATTAGGTTTACTGGTATTTTATATTAGTTTTACGATTTAATGATATACTTTCACTTAATAAATCTCTTTACTTACGAAAATATAAAATTAAGTCATATTTCAAACAAATTAGATTTTTCTGCTACTATTTGCAATAATAGAAAGTTAGAATTATAACTTAATTGCATGTTCAAGTTTGTAACATCGAAGAATAAGAATAATATATTAAACTGCAGTTTTCTCCGTGTTGTTTTTAATACAAAGACAAGTTTTTTTTCTGTTTTACAAGCTTATTATGTTTAGGTTGTGGAAAATGCATAATCTCGTTATATGGTAATTTTAGAATGGTTTTAAGTATTTTATTTGGAATTTAGTTTTTATAAGTATATTCAAAATTTTAATTAGGATCCAAAATCATATTTACAAGTATTTGAAAATGTGTTGTTTTAGTTTGAATTTTTTACCAAAAAAGGGAATTAATTTTCATTTTTACTAGATAGTGTGAAATTTAAATGTAATTATTAAAAAAAAGAAGTTTTCATTGTAATAATAAAATTAACCCTGATCTTTAAAATGTTTTGTTTTGTTTTGAGTTTTTTATTAGAAAAGAATAATATTGTAAAATATATAGGTGACATGTGGCAACACATGTGGCAAAATAAGTCTTAACTTAAAGATTTGAAACAAATCCTAATTATAATAACCAAGTATAAAAAAATTCAAAATAAACCCTAATTATAATAAAATAGTAATTTTTTACTAATAAAAAATAAAGAATAATATTATAAAATAATTAGATGATACATAACCAGACATGTGTGGAAAAATAAATTATAATTATAATAGAAAAATATTAAAGAATACGAAACAAATCTTAATTAAAATAAAAAAGTAAAATTTTTACTAATAAGAAATAAAAAGCTATTTTATAAAATAATTAGAGGATTTGTGATATCATTTATTAAAAGTTCTTAATTTTATGTATTATAAAATAATTACACGGCATATGATAATAATATATTTAAAAATCCTCGATTTTATATATTACTAGTCGTTACTCATTGCCCCGATTGTGCATGGTTAAAAGATTTAAAATAAATTATAATTATAATAAAAAATTTAAAAATATTATTTATAAAAATAATATTTTATTAATAAAAAATAAAAATAATATTTTAAAATAATTAGATGACACGTAATAATACATCATTAAAAATCCTTTAATTTATATATTAATATATATAAATTAGTGTAGATTAATTCATTTAGATTTTAATAATAAAAATTCTTTTAATACAGGTGGCGTGCCTGTTCTCGCCGTGAACAGAGCCTCCGATGAACGCCGGCAGCCGCCAGGGCTCCGAAGCCCGGAGATCAGTAAAAGTCGCTCTCACATCCCTATCGGCCATGGCGGCGCGGCGCGGGTGGCGTTGGAGATATGCCGGAGCCACGGCCTAGTCGGCCTTTACCGCGGCCTCCCGCCGGCCGTCCTCCGCCACCTCTTCTACACCCCCATCCGGATCCTCGCCTACGAGCGCCTCCGCCTCGCCGTCCCAGGCGACTCCCTCGCAGGCCGCGCCGTCGTCGGCGGGTTTTCTGGCGTTGTTGCGCAGGTGAGGGATTTTGATAATCGGTACTCGCGATGGCAATGTATGCTGTATGTGGATTGTGGCTCTTCTCTTGATGTTTGATCAATGCCTAGCTGAAAATTTGTTACTATCATCTTTCTAATTGTGTTGCGACAACATTGATTCGATATAATTGCTTTAATATTTTATTTTTATTCTTCTTTACTATTGCTTCGAGAGAACTGAGATCGGGGTTACGGATTTGTTCCTTTCACTTCATCCAAATG
>JAVDBV010052361.1:0-10980 GCA_032619315.1 Piper longum
ATATATATATATATATATATATTATGTGTGTGTGTGTGTGCATCACATACAAATATTCATGGTACCCACGAAATGGATTCTATCCAATCTAAAATTGATTTCAAAACACCCAATGTATATGAGAGATCATACCAAATTGTATCATGAGATTTTATCTCTATGGTATCCAATTAAATCAATCAATCATGAAAAGGGATTACGTTTCCAAAAATAATTGTCACAATAGATGTTACCACAAAATCTAATGAAAATAATAAATGAACTTGAGGAAAGTAATTGGGTTAGATTCATAACATCCAAATCTAGTTTTTAGAAAAATTTAAAGCAAAAACTCCATTGTTTAGATTGTTTTACAGAGGTGACATTTTATTAAACATCTACATGACAAAGTTAGATCAACACAATAAATAATATAGTAACATTTTCAAAGGACTTATTTATTAAATTATCAAATCTAACAAGTATAAGTTCAAATATATATATATAAATTCATTTTATTTTTTCAAAAATTCAAATAAAGCAAACACCAATAAATCATGTGAAACAAGATGAATAATCATGCAAACTTGATGAAATATATTAAATATTACATAACAATCGTGGACTAACATGAAAATGAGATGATCTAGATAAGGAGAACAGCTAGAATGCCAGGATAATGAAAAGAAATAAAAGAAAACGAAGGAATATTACATCTTAATGAGAAAGTGAAGATTTTGAGGGAAATCACAATGAGACTCACAAGCACCAAAGAAGATAGAGAAGAGCATTAGATGGGAGGCTAGAGGAGCGGGCAAAGTGTGAGAGAGGGTGGGTTAGAAAGGGTTTAGTGGCGTCCTCACACATTTATTGAAAGGAAATGTGTGTAATTGGTATATAAAAAGAGAATTTTGGTCAAATATAGATGGGTTAGATGGAGAAATAATATGAAGTGTAGGTCATGGTAAATGGTCTTACAAATACTCCTCAAATCATAAGAAAAATGGGTTTGGATCAAATATAAATTAGTTAGATGGTCAAATAATATAAAGCATGGGCCATGGTAAATAGGCTCACAAATACACCACAAAATATCACGAAAATTTAGGTCTTTATAAAGTCCACAAGGAGACAATGAATAGTATAAATAATTTAAGCACAATGAAAGAATAATTACAAATATATAACAAAATAAGTATAAGTGAATGATAAATAAAGTAATATAATGAACCTAAATAGTGTAGTGTGTGAGTCAATCCAAGATCAATTCCACTAAGCTACGTGTGTTCATGAACTTGTCAAACCATACAAATAGCAAGGTGGCCTTGAGCTTGATTCACTTAACACCCTCAAACAAGTAAGTTAGATAGAAGGGGCCAAAGCAAAGTGTGTTAAAACAAGTGAGACAAATTAAAAAGAAGCACAAAAAGAGAGACAAGCAGAGACATGATATAAATAATTTTTAAAGAGGCTCCCAACTAGTACTCTTCTCTTCTAGCCCAAAGTCCTTTAGTGAGTAGGTCTTGTAACTTCACTATGGCAAATAGCTTGTACAACATACCAGCAACAAGAAGTCCTCCTTTCACAAGCACCAAATGCCAAGGAACCTTGTACTCATAAACCTTCCTTCTTAAGCACCTCATAAGCATGCGAAAAAGCTTACACTCTTAGCCCTTTAGGAGCATCTTACAAGCCTTCTTTCTCCGATGCCGAAAGCCAAGGAACTTTGCAAGTTACCAGACTTCTTTCTCAAGCACCTCCTAAATGCTAAGGAGTCTTACCATCAACACCAAACACCCTTAGAGCCACTGCACCTTCAAGTTACACCACCCTTCATAAGTTCACACCTCTAGCCAAGAAAGTCTCCTCTCTCCAAGCACCTTCTTCTTCTTGGGAAGGTACCCACATACTCTCAACACCTTGAGAGTTTACAAAACAAGCTCACATACTTGAGTCAAGCCTCACATATACCAATCTCTCCTTCCTAGGAATATAAACTAATAGGTATAGTTAACCCTAACACAAGCTTGAGCTTCCCAAATTGATCTAAAAGATTCTAGGGGTTCAACATCATCTAAAGTATGTCAAAACACTCCCCCAAAGCCCTATTTGTAGCCAAAAACGTCTTAAGGTTTCAAGTCCCAATTTTGTCTTTTTGACGGCTAATTTTGGTGCACCTTCGGTAGCTAAGGCTGCCCTTTAGCTGCCTAATAGCTTACCAAAGGACTACCATAGATTGATTTTTTACCCAACTATGTAAGCCTATATCTCAATTTGTTGAATCACAAATTGATTCTTTTCTTAAATTAACTTCAGAATGTCATCTATCATCCCACCAAATTTTAGCCCAAACCTCGAAGTATCGTGAGAGATATAACTATTACAAGTTGAGATGTCACTACTATTTTCATCTAAAAAAATGAATAGTTGCCTAACGACTGACTGAAGGTTGGCCAAACTCTCACTTAAAGCACTTTGGTTGTCAAGGCTTTGCCGAAGTTTCTCCAAAATTTAGAAAGACAATACTTCTTGTAGAGTAATCAGATTTGAGTGATTTTTAAAATGTTAGAACGCTCTTGATGTGTTCTATCACTCTGAAAAGTTTCATAATCAAACTATTTCTGGACTAATAGTTGCACTCTAGAATTGAGGAGTTTAGATAGGTTCGAACATTGACCGAGACAAGTCCAAAGGCAATCCTTGACCTTGTGGATTGTAAAGAGGCTTCTTTATGGTTAAGTAGACATGGTTTTGTTTTCCAAATCAACATTAAAACAACATAACCATTAAACTCCTTTACTTTAAGTTTTTTCCTCTTATAACCTTAGAAGTTCTTCTTGTTGATTTCTTGAGCATCTTGAACTTTGAAGTCATTCTCTTTCATTCCTTAAGTCTCTCCATATGATATGATTCAATCTAAGTCATTTGGCTTTCATGGTATATTTTCAATAATTTGAGAGTTCTAGATGATAATCATTAAAAATTAGGCTCAAAAGATTCATACTAGATGTGAGTGTTCTTCCATCTGACTTCAAGCTCAACAAGCTTCATCCCTGGTACGTTCAGGACAAAAGTTCCATATCTTTTGAATACTTCGAAAACCTTAGATTTACTCATAAAGGCACTAATCCAACTCAACCTACAAGAATCATTCCTTGTAGGGTGGTAAATCTTCCATAAATCATACCTTTTTTGCTTCTCAAAGAGACAATCTTCATGGAAATTAAGGTTATCACTCTTCATATCCTCCAAAGCTCCCTTACATATTTTCACACCACTCTCACACAAGTTATCGAGCATGTGATATCATAATGTATACACCACATTCTTCACAGCCTCCAAGACTTCATAATGGTCTAAGAAATTAGAGAGTATATATAATATTCCAACTCTAATGCTGTTATCCATTATCGTTACACCTATGCAAATCTTCAATTGATATTGGCAAAATAATACATTATAGCTGTCACCATCTAACTTGCTTGTGGATATAAGATTATTCTTCAAATCACATACATGTCTTAGCTCTAGTAAAAGTGCTTTGCTCATATCATGCAACTTCAACATAATAATCCCTTGCCATTACCAGTAATCACATGCCCAAAGTCACATTCAACATAATTGCTAAACTAGTCTACATGAGCAATGCAATAAAATGAAGCAACAAAATTTACAAACCATAAATCTGACAGCATGTCTATATGAGCCAACAAATGCACATCATTGTTATGTTCATCAGTGGTAACATTTGCTCCATCTCTACCTTAACCATTATCTCACTTTGGATAATTTTTCTAAAATGTCTTTCAGCCTTACGGGACCAACATACTATTTTCACCTTTCCCTTCAAACCTATTCATTTAGATAACATCCCACTAATATTTTTGTCTCCATCCAGCCTCTAGCAAGTACCGCATGTGTGGAACTATCCTCCTGGTATTTATTCATAATCTCATTACTTGTAATGGTGGTTACAACATCATCAAACTTTAACAAACATTTAAAAGCATTAGTAATAACCATCACCACATCATTCCAAATACCAGGAAAGACATAATACCATCAATAAAGATAACATCAAGGAATTCAAGTTGAGTCCAAACAGTATCATTATCATTCAAATGATCCAGAATTGAAGTTATTTCACGCATAAATAAATAATATTTTTCTTATTTGAAGCGAAAGGTTTTTCTTATAATCTAGTCAAACTAGACATCAAACTTGAAGTGGTAGTTTCCTAGGATATGTTGCAAATAGTCCGTTTTGTTAGGCATAACTGAATTTGTGTCAAAGCCTTCCTCTCCAACAATGCCACTCATCATCTATCAACATATTAAACTTTACATCTGTCAGTGATTGATATAGATCCTTCTAATACAGGTAGTTCTCTATCTGCATCTTCCACCACTTGAAGTTCTTTCCATTGAACTGTTCAACCCATCGCTTCTTATCCTTTGTTGTTGCTCCTATTCTAGAAAAGAATTGTCTAATAGAAGACATTGTCAAAATTGATCACCAAATCAAAGCTCTGAATACTACTTGTGGCAAAAAATGCAATAAACAACGAGATGATAATTACAAAGGAGATGAAAAACAAAAGCATACACCATAGAATACACATAAATAAATAAGGGTTGAAAACTTAATCAGTTGAGACCCTATCAAAGCTTCACTATAATCAAGAGATTACAACACTCATAGAGCAATCACGTGGTATAAACATCAAAGATGAACCTTGGAGTACACCCTCTAAGTCTTTCCTCACCCTTATAAGATGAAGAATTACAATGTCCCCAACTTTTTACAGTCTCGCACAAGGATTATCAAATGATTGCTCGGAAGAGAAACTAAAACACAACTCAAATACACAAGCTATAATTGTTCAACTTTTATTCACAACCCCATAGGATTACTACACATGAGATATACCCCATCACATGTCTCCAAGATAACTATTTACCTTTTGAGACATTCCTTCAATTATTCACACAACTTTGTGCAAAACGGGACTCACAATCCCAACAAATTCAATATAACAATATAACAATAGAATGAAAACCAGATAAGAACTTGCCCTTTTATCCAACCTAAATCTTGATGACCACAAGGAATTTATTTATAACAAAAATCACTTACACCCCTTGAAATGGCCAAAAGTATCCCTTACATCCCTTGCTTTTTTAAAAATAATCACTTACATTTTGGCCTGTAACTCACTCACAAAGTTATTAGATTTTTATTATGTGGCCAAACTGAATCACATTATCTTCTTTATTTAAGTATGATAAAATGGTAAACTCTGCCATGTAATCAATACTAATTTTTTTACAATTAATGTGATTATCTAACAACTAAAGCTAATGCAATTTTCTCCTATTGATGATGTGACCAAGTTTGCCATGTCATCAAGCTTTAAACAATGATATAACATGTCCAAGTACGGTCACATCATGAAAAATTCACAAAATAATAACAAAGTTACGGGTCATGGGGTGTGAGTGATACGATTAATCCATGGGTGTAAGTGATTCTCACTCATTTATTGACGTAAAACATTGATTTATAGCTTATATTATTGTCGTTACTATTTCAATGTATTACACAAGTGCATGTATCAAAAAAGTAATAAAATATTGAGTTGAGTATCATTTCAACAATGATTTGATATTCTACTTTATTTATGATTGCTAAGTTATTAAACTTACTGAATTGCTTATAGAAAAGTATATGATATGATGAAGATCTACTCTAAAACTAATAGATCAAGTGAGAGCATGAAACAAGTAAATTATTTTAATTCAGAAAATAATGCAAAGGCACCAAAACATATAACAATAGTCAAAGTTAACACAAGTTCTTTTTATAAAAATGGATCCAGGATGAATAAGTTCACTTAGTTGATAAGTGGCTCACCTTGTTATCTTAATCAATAATATATAATTCAGTTGATATCGAGGGAAACAAATTTAATCGTAATAGACTTCAGCATCTTATCACAATTTACGACCCTAGCATTATTTTACATTCCTATGCAAACAAAACTAGGTTGGTGTATTACGATCAGCTCCCTTTTATAGATATTTATGATTCTAATGCATTCATGCATTTCAAACCATAAACTACTTCATCCATAGATATTATCAATTCTTCTATTCCTATATCTAGAATGAATCTCTTAATCATAGAAAAGTTAGTTACTCTCTTGAAGTATTAAGAATAGATATGAAGTAGCTTACTCATAATTAGTGCAACAATACAACGTAAACAAGATATATTGCTATCAAGTAAGATCCATCATGTACTACTAATCACTAACATTTTATCCCATACAAGAATGCTAATACATTATGAAGCTCATCAAAGAAGATAATATTTTAAGAAGAGAAGAAAAAAATTATGCAAATATATGACAATGAAGCCCTGGTGTGACCTTCTCTTCAGCACTGTTGCTTCCTTAAAACTTAGCTTCTACAGCTTCTTCTCTACAACCTTTGACTCCCTTTTTAGATTGATAGTGTAGAACTTAAAAGGAAGAAAAGATGAAGAGATGGAGGAGGATTTTCTTCCTCAAATGTCTTCCTCTAATATACTTATATCTCTCTAAGGTATGTGTGTATGATCTATCTTATAATGTGAGTGAGGGAAGGTATATATAGCTAATGGGAGTAGAACTCTCTTAAAAATTCAGCAAGTTCTTTGCGGTTTCCTTCATCTAAAGTAGGGCAAGTATTGACTCCATTCACTCCAGATTGTGCATGCATCCTTATCCCCATGTTTCTAAGATGTCACTTCAAGGTTGGTGTTGTCTCATGTGGTTAAGTGATTCAAATTAAAGAGCATGTCAACCAGTGGAGAAAGCTTTCTTGCATCTTCCATTCCAACCAATGCACTTAAGTGTCTCCTTTATTCATTGGAAATGGTTGGATGTGTTCATTATTTGCTTAAAAGGTATCCATCTCACGATGAAGCTTCGGTAGAATGGTAAATCTGTCAGAGTAGGTACATGTGTGCATACTTCCTCCTATGGTCAAAAGCATTTGCATGGATTTGTAGGTCAAATAGTGTGAAGAAATTTGCAGGCCTAAATAGTCAATCATGGGTTAGAGAGTAAGTAGATCTCACATACTTGTGTGCACGAGCCTTGTTCAGCTTCCTTTATAATATGATCTTTTTCATGTAAAATTAGTTGCCGATTTACACATATTTGTTATAATTTACAATATTTCAAAAGTTTTAAATTTTAGTCGAAAGGCTATGGAAAACGGCGCTCGATCATGAAAATGATATATAAAAACTATCAAAATATTATGTTAACCTACAAAATATCAATTCTGTCCAAAATTAAATATTTTCACACATGAATCAAAACTTGTCTAAACAAGGAGATAATCCTCCTTCCATGATGAGGTATATGATTTAACTGAGTTTAAAATATCCATTACAGGTTAAAGAGCTTAAACATCTCCAGTTGCAAGTCTGTTCATGAGGTGAAAAAAGTTACAAACAATGAGTGATGTTTGTCATTGTTGAACCACAAAGAAAAAGGGTAGGATACACAAAGGGAGAAATCCAGTTTCCTGCTACATTCATCTGAAACTCCAGTCAGTCTAAACACCACAATCTCATTGAACCACCCTGTTACAGTACAGTTAAAATTTTGCAAGAATTAACAAATAGCTCCAAAATTTGTGCAACCGAAGGTCATGGCTTGGCAATATATTTTTTCTCCTGGAGGGCAGTTGAGAGGAATGAGTTCAGCTGATAGCTCATTCATGAGTAAATCTAGAAGGGCATGTTCCGTGTCCACTCCAACCATATCTACCTCAAGCTTTGCGTTCTTCCAGTCATCTCTGTCTCTTATGTAATCCAATTCCACCATCCTGTCCACCGTGTTCAATTCGACCTCCTTCCATGATTCCAACCTTTTACACAGCTTATGTGCCAATTCTGCAGCATTCTCTGAAACTACTTTTTCTTCCTCCATCATGTCTAACACCAACATCTTCATATCTCTTGGGATTTTCTGGTGGTAATTACATGTTTTAGACCCAATGAGAATGTCATGAATGAGGTCTTCCAAAACGCCTTGTTCATCTAACATTGATGACATGCTCTTCTCGTAAAGTTCATCCTCATCATCAGTCATACTGTTGGTATTTGTCACATTCTCATCTTCTTCATTAAGTAGTTTCTCCAGTTCAATGGGCACCAATTGTGCCAGCATTTCAAACCGACGAATTTTCTCCAACAATGCTTGTTTGGTTCCTGTAGATGAAGAAAGTGAGGACATCAGTACTGAAAATGCAAATGTGGGTTCTTCGCACCAGATGATTGATTAAAAGACAGTGTTACACATAAAATTGGCACAACTGTTGACAAGTCATGTCACTACATATGAGTTCTGTTTACGTGATTAGGATGTGGATTTTCACTCTTAGTTTATTGTACAGAGAATTTGAGAATTCACCCATCGTAATACAATATTCTTTTCTAGGTTGTCCACAATCCACCAGAGTAGCACACTTGTTGAAACTCAAGCAGAATTTAAACCAAATCATACTCAAATAAATTTTCGAGAAACCAACATATGATCTTTAAGTAAATGCTTTGATTACAATAGAAAAACACAAACATTTAGCCCAATCATGACTTGTTAAAATAAGATGGCATACAAGAAGCCAACGTACGTGCAGACATCATAATGTCTTGTTTAAGGCTGTATACCAACAAATCAAAAGTGTAGATTGAATTAAATTAAATAAGTTTACTTACCTCAAAGCAGAATAGGATCATCGATGTCCTCTCACAAAAAATTCTTTTCACAAGTACAGAAGAATTATTATTCACAACCTAAATCCCGAAGTCTCAATGCTTTTCAGTGATATTTAGCTCCATATGGAATCTTATTTATAGGTAAAAGATAAGCTCCTTCATATAATTCATGTACAAATTTAATTCTATGCTCCAAATAATTGGATGAATCTAATAATCACATCACATGCATTGATTTGGTTCGATGATCGCAAATTATGGGCATATCTAAAAAATACGTCCAACATAAAGCATAGAGATCTCTTAATGTTTTGGATGGAGTAGTCTGAAACAGAACAGGCAACAATAGGATAGCTCACACATAGTTTAACTAGCACTCATGGCAGACCATCTTACCACAAGATAAGTAATGAGAGGATAATAAATCTAGCAGTCACAAATTGAAAATAGACCATAATTAATCAGTGATAATGTTTTCAATGTCGAAGAAACTTACTTTGTACAGTCAGAAAATTTTCCCGTAAGGCTTCATTTTCTTCAATTTCTTCCTCTCGCCTCTCATAATCGTCTTCGAATGGGTGATCCAAAACCGAGACAGGACTGAAGTGCTCTTTCTCTTTGTCATCCTTCTCATTTTCACCATTGAATTTTTTGTTTATGTTTGAGTTATCCATCACCTGCATAACATCCAAAATTCTAACTTAAGATTAAGTACAACATTAGCAAATGATTGCCAAATATAATCACCACAAAGTAACTGCCAAAAGTCCATCGAATTACATGCACACTCCATTTTCTATTTTTTTCTATGAGCAGGTTTATTCCATTGACATGTTACGCAAAGAATTCGGGCATATACCCAAAGTGTACATTAGGTTTTGTTTCTATAATCATACACTAGAATAAACAAAAAACTGCCAAAGCTAATCATCAACGCTAACACACAGTTGTAGCAATTTCATAAATTGCAGAATTTTAGCCAATTATTCAACCGTAAGCACTATTCTCACAACCTTATCATTAGCTCCGTATAATGACCAGAAACAATCTTGTACTTGTGAAGCAACAGTAAGCCAATAATTGAAGCAAAAATATGTATCCGCATACAGCCACTGCTACTGACAAACACATTATTGATACAGGTCATAGAAGAAGACAATGACTCTACAGTGCTGTATTTCTCATCAACACAATAAATTGGTGTTTTGGCCGTGTGCCCTTTCCATTGTACAGCATGCCAGCCGGCGACCAGCTACTGTGGATTTTGCCGATCACAAAACAAAGTGTGCTCCGCTAGCTATTATAAAGAGTAATTAAACACATGGCAATCAATAGAAACACTTATACAGTATTTAACCTCTTCTCGTTCTTCTTCTTCTACCTTAACCCAGTACTGTATTGAACTTCAATCCAACAAAACTAATAGAAACATTCCACTAATTGGAAAAAAGAAGGGAGTCATTTGATTGGAAATTTATCAGAACAGAAGAACAAGGAAATGAAAACAGGCCTCTAATCTTGAATGGCTTGAGGATCTTCTTGGTGATGAGAAGTCTGGCGTTCGGAGGACAGAATCATGACTACTGGGAGTCACAGAGAAGCGAAATGGACTTGAGCAGAATTCAACAGTGTCCTTGAATGGGAAGCGGTCCTTCCTCCTCTCCTTGATGAACTGCACTCCTTCAAACTCCTCAGACTCACAGCAAGAGCTCTCCAAGTCCATCGACTTCTCTTCCACGCTTTCCGTCCAAACACTGCTGTTGCAGGAACACGAGAACCTCACCTCCGACACTCCCTTCTCAGCCACCACATCATCAACCATGTTGGTCTCTTTATCAAACAACTCCCATCTCAACAAGCTCTTGTCACTGTCTCTCTTCCTGCTTCTCTTCCTCATCACCAGCCTCCTCAAAATCGACCCAAAATAGCCAATTTTTTTTCTGGATCTGGCGTCCTTGGCCTCTTCGTGGATCTTCAAAGCAGTGTTGAGTAAGAAACCGGCGGCCATGGAAGCACTTTCTCGACAGGGACTTCTTTCGGAGAATTCGAAGAGAGGTGACCGCTTAGCAAAGAAGCAAGAACTCGACCGTCTCCTGATGACCTCAGAAAGAGCAGGAGAAACAGAGGACGCCATTTTTTTTCTGCGAAGACGGAGACCAAGCTCCGGCCTCTGCAGCTGGGTCCGACGCTCAATGATGTAGTCAACTAGGAAGAAAGGCTCCTGCTCCT
>JAVDBV010052365.1:0-10752 GCA_032619315.1 Piper longum
GCCGGGTCGTTAGGGGCGTTAAGTAAGTAGGGAACTCCGTGGGCAAGATCAAATTTGAAAAGCAAAAGGGAAGAAGCCGTTCGAGCGTCGGCAGATCGGACGCCAAATCCCTAATTCATATCCGATTCACAGAAAAGGGACCCAGCAAGTTCGCCCCTTTGCCCCTCTCCTTCATCCCCCTCCCCACACCCTAACCCACCTCCCCCACCATCTCCTCCTCCTCTACCTTCTCGACTCCAATTCTCCATTTTTTTCTGATTTTTTCGAAGTTTTTTGGTTGAATTTTGGTGCAGAACAGTGGTTGGGACGGTGTAGGGAGCAGTGGAGGTGGAGGGTTTGGTGCTCGGCGCCTGCTGTGGAGGCAAGCGGGCCGCGGGCGGCGAAGGCGATGGAGGGGCGTCGGATATCGGCGAGCCCCCGGCCGTGCAGCGTGCGGCGGGTGGTGGCCAACGACAAGCGGCCGCGACCGGCGGAGGGGTTCGTGAACAGCGTGAAGAAGCTCCAGCGCCGGGAGATTTGCTCCAAGAGGGACCGGGCTTTCAGTATGAGCAACGCGCAGGAGCGGTTCCGCAACATCCAGCTCCAGGTGAGTCATGGCGGGGCACCAAAAGACTGTTTTTTGTTTTTGATGGGAGTGGTCTCCAGTAGTCCTGCTTGGAAGAATTGCCCGGAGCGAGAACACTATAGTATTATTAATAGCGTTTTGTTGATTTAGGGTTTTGGAATCTGTTGGCTATGCTTTTGTGGGGTTAGAAGAAATCAAAAGGCTACAATTTTACTTAGTTATCTTGTTGTTCGTCTCTGTCTACACACTCGTTTAAGCGTTTTTTTTACATTGCTTTAGTTTAGACTTTGGAAATTATACCCTGGAGCTGCGTTACTCGTGAATGTATTGGATGGGTGTTTGCTTTTTGTGTCATGATTCTCGGCGATAATTATTCTTTACTTCTTGCGATGACCATTTTGAGCTTTTGAATTAATTGTCAAAATCCTTGGTGTTAGGGCGGGGTTAGATCCACTTTGAACTCAGGATTAGACATTTTATTAGCTGTTAGCTCAAATGAGGGATTTGAATCTAAGATTTATGGTTTAATCATTAGATACAGAGGTAGTGTCATCTGTCTTTGTTTCATCACGTGTGGTGTGGATTGAACATGCCTGTCACAGATTATTCAGGTCATTCATTGTTTATTATTGGGAGGCATTTCATTGTCATTGTGAGCCAGGAAGTTATGTTGCTTACACCATTAATATCACATGGTTATTCGCAGGAGGAGTATGATACCCATGACCCAAAGGGGAACAGTTTCTTGCATTTACCATTTCTTAGAAAGAGGTCAAAAATTATAGAAATTGTGGCAGCTCGTGACATAGTATTTGCCTTGGCACAATCTGGTGTTTGTGCTGCATTCAGCAGAGGTTATTTTACTGGAGTGGTTTTAGGTTTGTATGCCTGTTTTTTTCCTTTTTCTGTTTCTTGACATTTTTTTGTTTTCATGGGCAGAAACAAACCAGAGGATATGTTTCTTGAATGTAAGCCCTGATGAGGTCATCAGGAGCTTGTTTTACAACAAAAACAATGATTCACTAATCACAGTTTCTGTGTATGCTTCAGACAACTTTAGTTCTTTGAAATGCAGGACCACTAGGATTGAGTGCGTAATTTTTTATTAATGCCATTTTATTTATATGTGATTTTTTTAGGAAAAAAACTTCTAAGAGACTCTTTTCTCACACATTGATTAGGTATATTCGACGAGGACAACCTGATGCCGGATTTGCCCTTTTTGAGTCAGAGTCACTTAAGTGGCCTGGTTTTGTAGAGTTTGATGATGTGAACGGGAAAGTTCTTACATATTCGGCGCAGGATAAGTCAGTTTTTTTCTGTTTAAAAATTTATATGAACTATGAAGTACTTCTGTACGTGTCATAATTTTGATTCAGCCCTAATTTGCAGTATATACAAGGTGTTTGACTTGAAGAACTATACTCAGCTGTATTCAATATCGGATAAAAATGTTCAAGAAATAAAAATCAGGTTTCACTCTAAAATTTTCAGTTCTGATAGATATTCTTTTGCAGTGTGTATTTTCATTATCCATGCTGACCGAAAATTGTATACATGTATATATGGAAATTGATCTGTGCATTTGTTGTTGTTTTTTTATGTTTAACAGCCCAGGCATAATGCTTTTGATTTTCACAAGATCCAATAGTCATGTTCACTTGAAGATTTTGTCTATAGAGGACGGCACTGTACTAAAAGCCTTCAACCATCTTCTTCACCGGAATAAAAAGGTGGATTTTATTGAGCAGTTTAATGAAAAGCTACTTGTGAAGCAGGAAAACGAGAATCTTCAAATTTTAGATGTAAGTCATAGTAATGTAAAACCGTCAAATTCTATAGCTTGTTCCATTACCTTCTTTTTTTTTTTTAAATGTTGAAGATCATTGCTGAGATCAAGTATCATGTAAACTTATCTATATGCTTTATTGTATATATGTAGGTAAGAAATTCTCAACACACCGAAGTCTGCCAAAAAGTTTTTACGACCCCATCAGCCTTTATATTTCTCTATGAGAATCAACTGTTCTTGACATTTAAAGATCGTACGGTTGCTGTTTGGAATTTTCGGGGGGAACTTGTAACGTCTTTTGAGGATCATTTATTGTGGCATCCCGACTGTAATACTAACAATATCTACATTACAAGTGATCAAGACCTCATAATTTCCTATTGCAAAGCTGATTCAGATGATTCATCCATAGAGGGCAATAGTAAGATTCTTATAGACTTCTTTTTGGTGAAACATCTTCTATGTTAATGGAAGTTTCTTTTATAAAATGAGAACTTGATGGTTTTGCTTGATAAAATACATATTTTGAACAATATAAGTTTTCTTCTAGGTTACCTGTTTGCATTTTGTCTGAGAGTTGGACCTATCTATCAAGTATTAATTTGGAGTGGTTTGAGTTGAAACAACACTCCTCAAACTGTGTTTTTTTTTTTAAATGATGATCTGATAATTTTATAGAAACCATCAACAGGTTTTATTTATCCTCTCATCATGGTGACTGCTGACGTAGTTTATGATTGTGCTGGAGTCTGTTTGACATTGAAAGACATGATAAAATGTTAATATTGAAAAGTTCTAATTGCTAGTAGTATTTCATAATCAATATGCTGACGTGGATTACTTGTGGGACCCTGAATTTCAGAAACCTGTCTGTTCTCCCAAACAGATGATGAGGAACAACACTTATTGGAACCATCTTTTTAGTTTATTTTTTTGGATGACTTGTGGATTTTGTGATTGAGCTGACATTTTTCTGAGAGTGTACATTTCCAAATGTGAACAACAGCCGCCAAATGGAGTTTGAGATTCCCCTAGCATATAACTCTTCAGGTTTTTGTATGCTTTTTGATAAAGCCTGTTTTGTTAAGAAACCTCCTTTGTGTTCATTTGTATATTTTTTTGATTTTGATCTGACGGGCAGTTTGGTATAAATGAGGATTGCGGCTAAAATTTTTTTTTTAATGATTTTAGTTAATGGAAAAAGGCATTTGTTAGTATGAGTTTTTTTTAATAGTCTAATTAGTTACCTGCCATCTCTAGTCTTTGGCAGTGCATTTTTATTACATGTGCTCGCTCTCTGGTTAGCAATGTCTTTTGACGGAATTTTTGTTGGACTTAATTTGACCATTTAAACATCTGTATTAGTACTAAATAATTGAGAGCTAGCACTGTCACTTCTAAATCAGTGGTGGCTGCTTTTGCAGTTCGTTAAGAAAGCTATGTTTTCGTTTGCTTGGGATTTTTGGTTGATTGTTGTTATTATTGGAACTTTACAAACCTTGAGAATATATGATCGTTGTGAGTTTACCTATGCTGTTGCTCTTGTATTGCAGCGGGATCAATTAATATTAGCAACATATTGACTGGAAAGTGCCTTGCAAAGATTCAAGCAGGCAATACTGTTCCCAAGGACGATGATTCTTGCAAAGGCAGAAAACGAACACGCAGTTATAGAATTAGAAACACTGTTGCTGAAGCATTGGAGGACATTACTGCTCTTTTCTATGATGAAGACCGGAATGAAATTTACACCGGCAATCGACTGGGCCTGCTGCATGTATGGTCGAACTGACATAAAGTAACCAAGTTTTGGATCCGTTCCTGCCTTGGTTTCACGGGCTTCGTGTTCATTAAATTCTTTGACAGCCCTTTGGATTCGCTCTCGATCCATGTTAAAATATTTTAAAAGGGTCAATCTTTTATACTGAAAAGTTGAGTGTGCCTTGGCCCCATCTTGATGGAAGAATGTGAATGATAGGGTATCGGGTAGATGATTTTTCTGTCATCAAGATTTGATCTTTCGTATGTACAAAGTTGAGCCACTCCGCTGCATGCGTGTGTGCATTATTATGTGTGTTTTGGGGATTGGCTCTCTAAACAGTTAATGACCTTGATTCATTCGTGAGCTAATTCTTTCAGCGGTCCAGGTTTAATGTTATGTTGCAAGGAGAATTAGTGTGTTATTCTTTGTGCTGTTTGTAGTTGCAGTTTTTTCTGATCAATGTGAAGGATTCTGTCGACGAGTCATGTTATTTATTTGTTTCAAATTACAATCGTGAATCCTTGTTATGGTTAAAGATACGTTGTGCCGTTCAAAATTGTAGTTTATCGGTGCCCAGTATACTTGGTTGTCGGTTTTTGACGTCATCAAATTAGAAAAAATTATATACTTAGTAAAGATGGCCTCGTATAAATGTCTATATACCTTTGCATTTGTGATTACAAATATGGTACTTTTACCGTAGATTTGATTGAATTTTGTCAGGAATTTTTTGCTAGGAACATATTACATCACAATTTATAAAACTAGCAAAAAAATTGCATTAATCTTGACAAACACTAAGTTTTATTTCTAACAAAACTTATATTTCAAGCAAAAAAATTTGCAATAAAACTTGTTAAGTGTCTGTTTTTTTTTTTGTGCAACCAAACCGGCTGTAAAACAATGAATATTTACAATACTCAAGTTTAACTTGTTATTACATCACATGAAATGTGCAAGACAGAGCATAAAACATTCCATGTACAATTTTTAACACGCCTATATTTATACCTGCACCATTGAAAAAAACAAGAATGAAAGAAAATGATGATGAATGATCAGGGACGACATTTCTTCTTTTCTAGAATATCCCCCTTATTGTTTTCACCGCATCATCTTCAACATTACTCCGTTTGTCCTGGCCTCCCTCTCCAAGGCCGGAGTATCTGAAACGAGCATAGCAAGCTCTCATCCACATTCATCAAAGCCCCAGCATTGTTGAACTCCCCACAGTAATTAGGAGCTGAAAATATGGTAACCAGCTGCCTCTCTGCAAAGAACTCATACCCATCTTCCACAACCTGCACACCAAATTCCACCGCCACATATCTATGATAATAGTTCAACATTAACCAATATGCCAAAACATTATGAATGTGATTAATATATATTGAAGATGATCAATTAAAGAACACTAACTAGCACAAGATGCAGCAATGATATGTAGAATTACCTGATGAGCTCTGCAAATGAGATCAAGGTCATGCTTCTTGAGAAACTCCTCCACCTTGTCTCCACCAAATGTGAAGGAAACGCCTCTGTCGTTCTCTCCCCAACCTCTGACGTCCCGGTCGGGATCTGCCCATAGAAGGTCGCAAAGCAGGCCGTGGTCCGGCACGGCCACCGGCCTCTCGATCGCTCTGATCTGGTCCAAGCTCTCTAACTCCGGCGAGAGCCCGCCGTGCATGCACAGGATCTTGTCGTCGATGACGGCCGCTACAGGGAGGCAGTTGAAGCAGTCGGTGAAGGTCTTCCAGAGCCGGACGCTGAACCGGCGCTTGCACTCGTCGTAGAAGCCGTAGATGCGGTTGATGGAGGCACATTCGTGGTTGCCCCGGAGGAGGAAGAAGTTGTCCGGGAATTTGATCTTGTAGGCGAGGAGGAGGCATATCGTCTCGATGCTGTTCTTCCCCCGGTCGACGTAGTCGCCGAGGAAGAGGTAGTTCGACTCCGGCGGGAAGCCACCGCATTCGAACAGCCGGAGAAGGTCTGTGAATTGGCCATGCACGTCCCCTGCATGCATGCACGGGGATGAGATCAAGAGCAAATTAATTCGTGGTTTATTGCATATGTGGAGGTGATCATTTACATATTAGTAATATTTATAAAAAAAAATTGTTCATTGGAAATACGAGGCATAGTTGGAATTAAATGTATGTCTTCTATGAGAGCGCGAGGATCATCTGCTTGAAATTATTATCAACCTTTCATATATGTTCATTCATGGCGATCAATCGCCTCTCTCTGAATTCAATTTTGGAAGCAGAGATGAACATAACACAGATGAAGACATTGAAAGAAACGTACCACAAACGTTTATGGGCGCTTCCAGTTCGAGAAGAATAGGTTGTTGGAGGAAGATCTCCTTGGAAACGAGGCAGAGGTTCTTGATCTCTGCCTCTGTCATTTGCACCCGTCTCCCAGCTCTGTTCCTCCTTCCTTCCAGAAGCCTAGCAATCAACGCATCCACCACAGTCCCGTCCATGTCTAATCTGATTTGATTCCTCAACTTCTGATCTTCTCAACGCTTCATATAGAAGAAAGTAATGCTATTGCTTGATTACCACAACAAAATGGTAGCTCTGTAATGTTTTCAGTTGCGGAGGATTGAAACAATGTTGCAGAGAAAGGTGATCAAGGAGTTGGGAGGGAGAAGAAGACAGCAAGAAGCTGGGAGGGGGAGAGATATTGATGGGTTTTCATCGTTTCTTGGTTTTCTTGTTTGTCATTTGGTTGTTTTGAGATCTCCGTCTACCAAGGAAATGGATGGAGACAAGTCCAGCATCC
The DNA here is from genome assembly GCA_032619315.1 of Piper longum. Lineage (NCBI taxonomy): Eukaryota > Viridiplantae > Streptophyta > Magnoliopsida > Piperales > Piperaceae > Piper > Piper longum. The sequence goes on from JAVDBV010052365.1 coordinate 6,907, forward strand.
CCGTTTTGGCCGCCCTTCACCACATTCATGCATGTATGTGTAGTGGACGGGGCATTGTTGAAAGCTGTTTTGTTTTTATTATCTCCTTGATTGAAACTAATTGTGGTTTTTTACTTGTAATCTTGTTTTATTTACTAGACCACCCTGGTTTCTCATGTTCATATAAAAACATGGTAATTATTGAATAAAGTGGTCGCTCATCACATGATTTATATAATATAATTTTTTAAACCATGTTAATCTTCTTTACTTAACAGGATTAAAAGATGGACAGTTTTGAGACAATAAAACCTAATCCATTAAATATAAGGAGCAGTAAACTTTCGCTGCTCTTGATGGGGGATACCAATGCAGGATAACATGTTACTGTTGATTGTTGTTTAGGGGCCTCAAAAGATGTCAAAGAAATCAATGAACTAACCCACATAGTCTCTGAAAATCTTGGGCAGCTTTCACTTAATCCATTAAATATAAGGAGCAGTAAACTTTCGCTGCTCTTGATGGGGGATACCAATGCAGGATAACATGTTACTGTTGATTGTTGTTTAGGGGCCTCAAAAGATGTCAAAGAAATCAATGAACTAACCCACATAGTCTCTGAAAATCTTGGGCAGCTTTCACTTAATCCATTAAATATAAGGAGCAGTAAACTTTCGCTGCTCTTGATGGGGGATACCAATGCAGGATAACATGTTACTGTTGATTGTTGTTTAGGGGCCTCAAAAGATGTCAAAGAAATCAATGAACTAACCCACATAGTCTCTGAAAATCTTGGGCAGCTTTCACTTAATCCATTAAATATAAGGAGCAGTAAACTTTCGCTGCTCTTGATGGGGGATACCAATGCAGGATAACATGTTACTGTTGATTGTTGTTTAGGGGCCTCAAAAGATGTCAAAGAAATCAATGAACTAACCCACATAGTCTCTGAAAATCTTGGGCAGCTTTCACTTAATCCATTAAATATAAGGAGCAGTAAACTTTCACTGCTCTTGATGGGAGATACCAATGCAGGATAACATGTTTCTGTTGATTGTTGTTTAGGGGCCTCAAAAGATGTCAAAGAAATCAATGAACTGACCCACATAGTCTCTGAAAATCTTGGGCAGCTTTCTTCGAAGGGCCTCGTCGTCGCCTTGACTAGTAAACACCGTCGACATGCTCAAGTGGAAATTTCTAACATTCTGCATTTCCAAATTTTTAAACCAATCCTGTTCACCAAAATATTTCTCCCAGTGAAGGGCAATCAGGGGGACCAAGAGCAAAAGTCTTCATATTTCTGCACTTCCAGACAACTAGAAGAGAGAAAATTCAGGCTTGTTGAACCATTAACGAAACTGGTGAGCTTTGGCAGAGAAGCAAGCAATAATATCCTTGAGTTAGGGAGAACAGGACCGATCTGCAGCCCTGGATTATGAAGCTCATCATCTGTAGCCGCATTGAAGATGTTTCCGATTTCCTCGCAATCCACAATCTGAATAGTCTCTAATCGCAGTAAGCATTGCATGAGTGTTGCAATCTGTGGCATCCCTTTATGGCTATCTCCCTTCCGTTCATGAACAAGGTTGAGCTCTTCCTCGACCAAAAGACGTCCACTATAAATGTGAGCAATCAAGTATTTCAATCCTCTCTATTCCATTAAGCCTTTGTGCAAAATCATGGGAGAAGGAATTCAACAACTTAAGATTCTGAAAACTTCCTCGGCCCAAAAAACCAACTTGTATAATGGCTAATTCAGGAAGATTCTCCAATACCAGTGTTTCTAGATTTTGAAGAACAATAGCATCACTAGCAAATTCATCCGATATAAACAGTTTCTGTAACATGTCGCAGTCCCGTATGCTAAGATACTCCAAGGATATCAATCTTAAGAGTACATCAGATGGGAAGACAGACACCAAACCTTCAAATTTGGGGATTATCACATATTTCAAACTATTGAGAGATTCCTGTTGAAGAGATCCATTAAATATGCTAATCCCCTTGAACTGAGAAATATACAGCCTCCTCAAGCTTACAAGTGGTTGCAAAACAGAATTATCTTTTATGTTCAGAAGATATTCAAATTTGCCCATTCCATTTATCTCCATTTCCTCTGTAGATAATAATTTAATATATTAAATGTAGATTTCGATAAATTTCGTGTAAAATATAGATCATAATTGAAAGTAGATGTTTTATAATAATTTAAATTTTTTTATTTTCTTTTTTTATTTTGATTAATCAAATCCATTATTTTTAATCACAAGTTAGTATTGAATTCTTCTTTTAATAACAATAATAATAATAATAATAATAATAATAGTAGTAGATAGGATAATTTAATAAAACTCTTATCGGTGGCTATCATAGGCAGGATATTTAGGTTCGTAATTGTGGCGGAAGGTTTAGAAAATTGAGTGATTTACAATCCGGGTCGAGGACAGATTTTGGCGCGGAACCATTTAACTTGGAAGTTTGCAAAGACAAGCCATCGGTTATTACGTACTTATGTTGGAGTTAACGAGGTCCGTATTAGACAATAACCACCTGCATGCACTAAATTTGACCTTTCTAATTTTACACTTGTTTAATATATTTGTTCATAATCTTTATTAATTTACCATTTTATTGTCTCTAGATGCAATTTAAATTTACGATAATAATTTAATTTCCATGTACTCTTATAACTCTAAGAAATATACTCTTTATCACTCTCCGAAAACATCATTTTTTTCTTAAATTTCAAAGAATGTTAGCTTAATCTAACTATTTGTCAAGAGTAACGACTGATGAAGTCTGTCATCGCATGGCTCATACATGGTGAAGGTGATACAGATAGGAAAAAATTATTAACCATGTTTTAATTTACTTACACTCATAAGCCTCCCGTCCACTTACAATATTATCCTAAATCATTATTTAATTTACATCAGGGTGTAATTAATTATGGGCACAAGTAAGCCCGCGGTTAAACATTTTTCTACATATCAAACATGTATTTTCAATAGCATGTTTAAATTAAGCACTCTTAAAATTAGACAAACATCAATTTTTTTTATAAAAATATATATTTATGTGCATAGAAAAAAGGGTTAGCCATCAAACATTTACTTGAATAAACTCTACTTTCCCTCCTCCCTTCTCTAATCCTCTCCCCTTCCTTCCCATCAGCTCCACCACCCATGACGGCCACCGACGATACCTCCATCCCAAACCCTTCACCGCCGCCCCCTCCTCGCCGGAGAAGGCGACGGCTTGCCGTCTGTTGCATCGCCGCCGCCATCCTCCTCCTCGTCCTCGTCGCCGTCGCCCTCACCCTCGCCTTCACCGTCTTCCGAAGCCGGCACCCGCAGACCACACTCATCTACACCCACGTATTTGGCGTCTCCCCTTCCCTCTCCTTCCCGAGCCTCAAGGTCCAGCTCAACGTCTCCCTCGGCCTCCTCCTCCTCGTCCGCAACCCCAACTACGCCAGCTTCCGGCATGACGCAGGCGAGAGCCTCCTCTCCTACCACGGGCAGCCGGTGGGGAGAGCCGATGTTGCACCCGGGGTGATCCCGGCAAGGGGGTCTGGGACGGTGGCGGTGCAGGTGAAGATCGGCGCTGACCAGGGATACGCCACCGACCTCGGGCCACTGGTGACGGACGCCCTCGCCGGCGAGCTTGCGGTGAACGCCTCGACGACGATACCCGGACGGGTGACTTTCCTCGGGGTGATTAAAAGGGATGCGGTGGCGACGTCGGAGTGCCACCTGGTTATCGGCTTCCCGGAGATGGAGCTCCGGCGACGTGAGTGCACCGAGAAGCTCACCCAGCTCCGATGAATGTATACTTCTTACTTATATATATATATATATATATATA
>JAVDBV010052366.1:0-10017 GCA_032619315.1 Piper longum
TCGATTCGACGGCTGAACCGATCGGCTAACGACTATAAAACCTGTGACTCGAATCACGGGTTTTACATGGACATAGGCTGGCGGGCGGTGAACAAGATAGGGCAGGCGAACGTGGACGCAATGCTACTAGGCGAACATGACGCATGGAAATGGGCCAAACAGGGTGGGGGGCGGCATTGCCTGTCATTGAAAAATGCCATTGGCGACGCGGCTGGGGTAACCCCCAATAGAGATTGACGGCCCATGCGATGAGGATCATGATGGTCGTGGTGATCGGAGGAGTTCGACCGGTGGGTAGCTGAAAAACGGCCAAAAAGGGGCAGTATCGCCACCTTGTGCGGTGACGTCACTAGCCGTGATTGCAGCCACGGTGGAGATCGGTGTCAGTTGTGGTCCGCATCGCCGAAGGACACTCACTGGCACAGAAAAATGGCGGCGACAGCAGAAATTGACTAGAAAAACACCTTCTAGAGCGGCGACTATGGTCGCACTGGTGGTGATGGTGGGTACGGACCGATAGTCGAGTATTAGGTGATCACAGCCATATTGAACCTGTGGCCAGAGGTGGGTCGGGTCTCGCCGGCGTCAAGCCCAAAGTTGCTACGGCGTTAAGGTGAAAAAGTGCCAAAATCATGAAAAATCTCTTAAAGATAATTGGGTGGACGATAGGGTTGAGTGGATAGCCCAGATCTTGCCATGTGGCACGATCTAGATATCCAACAATTTGTGGCCTAGTGGGGCCCACTTATGGACATTTGCAATATATATGGACAGAAAGCTAAGATCGGGACCATCCAAAGTCAAAACTGACTTGAGTCTTAAAAATAACTATATTCTGGGAATCGAGGCAAGAAAGCTACATGGGCTTCGAACCCTGAACTCAATCGAGTGAAAATCTTCGACTCAATCAAGCTAGGCCCACATGGGCACAATCTAATGATGAAAAATCCCTCTGATGCATGCAATGGGATACCCTGAAAATCCCAAACAGATACTAAACGCTACAACAACCTAAATCTAGGCCAAAACCCTGTCTCACTCATAAAAATCATCTGTATACTTTACGTATGCACTGATAAGTCATGCTATATTGTAGCCTCACTTAAGATATCATTTGCATGTCGGGCATACTTAGCCACCATAACATGCTCATATGGCCATTTAGGCCCAATATTCATATTCAAAAAATTGGTTTGGCTTGAACCCACTCGAGACTTGCCCGAACAGGGCAACCTACACATGGGTATAACCCTAACCCAAAGGTCACCTAACCTACTTAGTAAAGGCCAAACCAACATCATGATTTGAACTTTACAATTTCCAGTTGCATTTGAGTTACCTCGGTTTGCATGCCGGGATATTAATTAATAAAATAATTGATTTGATAATGCTTTAATTATGCATTTGCTCATAAAATAATTTCAAATTAGCGTAAGGATCTTAATAATGAAAAATATTAGAAAGACTTAAAGTAATAAAAAAATCTCTATCACACGGTAGGGTACAGGTGATTCCGACATCTCAAGTTACTCTATTAAAGCTAACTAAATCTGCTTGATTCAACATCTCTCAAATTTCCTAAATCTAAAGTCTCTTCGTCTAATTAAACTTTGGCATGTTTAATTTAAGTTACTGTCATATGAAATGATTTTCATAACGTTTCAATATCTCATAGTCAATTAATGTGCTAAGTGTCTCAATCATAATGGTCCGACACATCCGAACATTTCGACATCTCAAGTTTATTTCAGGTATGTGGGTTAATTTGTTGGTTCATCAATACACCAATATCCCAAGTTCGTTATTTGCAAGTTATTTCTGAATCTGCCTTTTACGTTTCAGATCTCAGAAATGGAATAATATTAAGATCAAGAGGTGCAGTTAATTCTAATTTGATTTCCTGTTTGTTGCATGTTATATCATTTGACGTAACTATGACTACTTTCATATGATTGCACGCATTCATCACACAGGCTTGTGTCACAATCGACATCTTTAGGCCATTCGGAGTTGGTCTTGCAACTGTAGGTCGAGGAATTCATCTCACAGGTCCATTAAGATTCTCTTCTGATTTATCTACTACTTGGCTTACATGATTTGATTTCACATCATAGGATGGAGAAAGTAGAGTTTTATATGATCCCACCACCTACGGGCCATTTAGCAGAAATTTTGGATTAACAAAACCTCAAGGTTCAGATCCCTTCATAAATTTTCAAAATCAAGATCCAGATTACAAGTCGAATTCTAGAACTAGCTGATTAATTGTCCCAGGCCTATAAGTAAAATATGATTTTTGTTTTTAACATGCACGCATGCTGGATGGGAGCGTGACGTCACTGAGGGGCCCAGTCTGTACCCACATGTGGTGCTTGGTTGATGGTTAAATTATATTATTATGATTTCAGATTATTGCCTCCTAGAAATTTCCATTTTTCGGCATTTGTATACCTTGGTTGAATATATCCAGACCGTGCAATGCTGCATTGATTATTAGCTAGGTCTTATTACTTGTATTACCAGCATGTCACCGTGAGTCACTTTTTGGTCCATGAGTATAGTTACCAATGATTACATTTAGGCCTTATCTTGCGACTTTATATCATGTTTATGATCAGTTGATGTGGAGAAATTTTTGCTTTAATTCAGATTTTTCTGTGGATAACTATTCTATCCATTTGCCGGTTATTGAGTTTTCCATTATTAGATTTTTGTAACTTGGTGAGACAATAGTTATCAGGCCACTATTGGAATGACACCATTCAAGGCACTATAAGCAGACCATGTCGATCCCAAGTATGTTGGGTATAGGGCAGCAAACTAATAGCATTTGGGACAAAAATGATCCAACAAACACAGGAAGTGGTAATGCAGATTGACGAGAGAATGAGGTCAGCTTAGCACAGACATAAAAGTTATACCAATCAATGCAAACGTGAAGTTTATTTTGCAGTAAGAAATCACGTTCTCCTCAAGGTCTATCTGACTAAGGAAAACATGAGATTGAGGATGCGAGGGAAACTCCATCCATGATATATCATACCATTTGATGTGATCGAGGCATTGGACCAGTGGCTTACAAGCTAGCATTGCAGCCTCATCTATCACCTGTGCATAATGTCTTACATATGTCATTGTTAAAGGTATACTATGCGGACAACTTTCATGTTGTCATTTGCAGAGTGATAGAGCTGCAACAAGATCTGGCATATCTAAAAGATGAAGTTAAGATTTTGGATCGTCGAGTGAAGAATATCTGTAGAAAAGAAGTTCCCCTAGTACAAGTGCAATGGACTCAATGAGGTGTTGAAGAATCTGTATGGGAACGTGAAGATGAGATGAGGAAGCGATACTCGGAGGTGTTCAAGCAAACAGCATCACAACCGATACTTTACCAGAGACTTACGTCTTTAAAATAATGGGTGAGTTTGAAACTTTTCTGGGTAACCTTTTGAAGTTGTAAAACCCGTGACTCGAGTTAGAGTTTTACATTAGCGAACTAGTCGGTTTAATCATCGGTTCGATTTGAGTAATTTTCACTACTCGCATGCTGAGCTGAGGCCAGTCATGCGTTATAAGCGATGAGGGTCAAGTGTACCCGAGTATATTATGATAACGTTAGAAAGATGATAAAAAATGATTTATCAGAGTATATGACAATATGGAATTATTATTTTTATGTATTTGATCATAGAATTATTTTTAGGTCGAATAATGCATTAGTATAAATTATATGGCAGTTTGAGTGGGTTATTAGTTATAGAACATATAATTTTCATTTTGTTAAATGTATTAGATTTTATGGGATTTTTCATATTTTTTTAGATTTTTGTTAAATTTATTATGTAGTTATTATTTTGGAGTTGAGACAACTTTTATTTACTAGATTGTTGCTGAGACTCATACATCGATGCCTTCCCCTTCTCACCCCAATCACCATCCTGTCCTTGCCGCTGTACTGCAGCCGATCGACTCTGCCGACCACCGCTAAGTCATCGCTGAGCAGGCCCCCACCTTCCTAGCCACCGCCGGCCTCACCAACTGCTTGACGCCACGCGTTCCAAAGTCGATTTGTCGCCGTCCATGCCGCTCTACCAACGCCCTCCCCTTGACCTAACCAACCAATCTTCCACACCCAGAGCTACCGCTGAAGCCGACCAAGCGCCAATTGTAAAAGCTGACTGACCCAGGCCGACTCGACACCGCTGGTGCCCTCACCACCACCACAATCAGGTCGTGCCAAGCCAGTGCTAACACATAGCCTCAATTGTCTCCCCGTAAATGTTGCCAAAAAACTGACGGAAATCTGCTGGAAAACTGTATATTCTGATGTTCACTCGAATCGCCAGATTTTTGCCTAGTTTATTCAGCTGAACCAAATCTAAATTCGGTAACTGGTGGATGTTGAGACACAAAGTGAAAAACCCAGCCCTCCGATTTGGTTTTCCACACCCGATTTTGTATTTGGCTTGATCTTAGTTTATGGTTCGTCCAGTTTGATTAGTCTGGTACTATTCGGATCCTCTCTGAGGTGTTATGAACTTTGGCATTGGGCGTGTCTGCTGTAGAGTTAGTCATGTCAGCCCTAATCATCAAGTCAGTGCTTGTGTTTCTGTGGTGTTATGGACATTCCACTAGTTCCCTATGTTCATTTTAATATGCGCTGGAGGTGATTGTTACACCTCGTTTGCCTTAGGTGATTGTTACACCACGTTTGTGGGGAAGCTCTCACTACCAATTATAGTGCCAGTGCCTCACACACCCCGGCCGTAGCCTTTTTATATAGAGACTATCACTGCACTCCAATGCAATGGAGGAATTGCTGTGTCTTGCTCACCCCGACTGTAGCCTTTTATAGGTCCGTGTCGGACTAAGTCAATTATTTGACCCCGGTTGCACTCGGTGCATGGTGGTCGAATCTGGGCATAGGCCGACCTAGGCTACCAACAAGGAAAGTACGACGTTCTACCTGACTTATGATTTCGTCCAACTGTGATCCGCTAACCCTAATCTTAATGAGGGCATAAAATTATACATTAGTATATTTTTATTTGCATGAACCTACATGCAACTACTTGACTAACATACTATCAATTTTAAATGATGTAATTAGTTCATGTTAGACTTAATTTCTTATTAAATTTTCAGCAAATCTAATGATAATTAATTATTAATTATCACAATTATAATCCTCACTTGATAATTAATAAAATAATTATTAATTTATAACCAATAATTAGTTATTATTATTGGTTTATTCTTTAACTAATTTTTATTCTCATAATTTAAAGATATTTTTAATACAATTATTTTAATTTATTTAATTTAATAAAGGTTCAATTTTTATTCGATTATAATTTATTAGCCCTTGATTTAATATAACCGCTTGTAACAAGCCGGTTAATTATTGACCTTCTATCACGACTATATTTTATTATTTGGGGCAACTTCCATACATTAATTTATTAATTTACCCTCTTAACTCATAACCGATTAGAATAATTATTTTTACGGATTGATCACTAGATAATATTATTTTAACTCGAACTATGCCGAGTTAACCTTTATTTACAAGTTTGCCATTCTTCTTCCCCGATGCTCCTTTTCTTCTCCATGATCTATCTTTCCACCCAAAACCAGCACCGTCATCTTCTCTTCCAACGCAAAACTGGAATGCAAATTTCATTTACTCTAGCAATCCAATTGGAACTCCAAGGATCCAAGCTTTATCGCAGTTATTTAATGGAGAACTGGATTGCACCCAACATGGAGACCAACCAACACCACCACGATGCCCCAACCAGCAGCCACCATGGCGTCCTTGTTCTGTATCACCAAGGCGACCAAATCAGCAGCCAAGGCGACCCCCAAGGAGTCGGAACCAGCAGCCATGGCGTCCCTGATTTGCACGAAAGGCAACTCCGCCCAGGTCACCCAAAGACGTCCCATTTCCTGCTGCATGGCGGCCTTCTCTTGCACCACCAGGGTGACCTGTGCTGCACCTCTCCAGGGTGACACTTTCCTGCAGCAAGGCGCCCCAATACTGACAAATAGTACCGCCCAAGCACTCCCTTCCTTCCCCCACAATCACGCCATACCAAGAGAAGAGAAATACGCCATGAATTGTGACTCCCTTGCCATGATGCTGCTGCTGAAAATTAGCAAGGCGTGCTATCTTCTTGGTATGTAATTTTAATGGAAATCTCTCCTATTTGAAGATGTAGATGAAACAACGGCAACACACAATGATCGTGCAGCAGGTATTGCACTCATGGACGTGCTTCCAATTTTATTTCCGGCTTTTTATTTCTGTTTAATTCTTCCCTTTCTTGTGATTCTAGATGTTGATTGTATAATCATCCAGTTTGTTATCTATTGATTATTATTGTAAAACATGCATACATGAAAATTATGAGAGGAGGAAGAAGAAGAAAATTACCCAAGCAAGGAGGAAGACGTCTCTCTGAGGAGAAAAAATGAAGATGACGCCCTCCCCTTCTCTTTTTATAATGATATAAAATAACGGTTAGGGTACGTGGAAGCACCCCTTCATAGTAATTCATTTAACCGGGTAATTGGGTAATCGACATGGTTTACTTAACCATTTAAACGGTTAAACAGTATGGTTCACTTAACCAGTTAAACAGGTACGGAGTGTCTTTGTTTCCTTTGCCATGATGCGAATCGGTTTTTCTTCGTAAGTTAAATCTGATTGCAACTCTAAGTCTGCAAAATTTGTGATAATGTGTTTTCATCCCGTACATATTTATTTAGGATTGACATATGAAAGACATTGTGTACACCATCAAGGCTTGGTGGTAATGCTAATCTATATGCACAACTTCCGATTCGATCTAGAATTGGAAATGGTCCAATGAATCTTGGCTTCAACTTCCTTAATGTTCTAAATCTGATCACTCCCTTTTTAGGTGAGGTCTTAAGGTAGACAAACTCCCCAACTTAGAATTCTAACTCCTTCCTTCGAGTATCAGCATAACTTTTCTGCCGATCCTGAGTTTCCTTAAGCCTTTACTGGATGATTTGCACTTTTCTAGCTACTTCTCTCACCATCTATGGCCTGACTATAACTACCTTGGTAGACTCCAACAAGCACGATGGAGATCTGCAGGGCCTACTGTATAAGGCTTCAAATGGTGCCATCCCGATACTGGCCTGATAAGAGTTATTGTAGATGAATTCAGCTAAGACTAAGTACTTCTCCCAATCTTCTCCTATGTTAAGGATGCAAGCTCTCAACAAATCCTCCAAAGTTTGATTGGTCCTCTCACTCTGACCATTAGTTTGGGGATGATATGCTGTACTTAGCTTAATTTGGGTCCCCATAACTTTTTGGAAAGCTTCCCAAAAATGTGACGTGAGTAGGGGATCTATGTCAGAGACTATCTCCTTTGGAATTCCATGCAGCCTGGGAATGTTACTGATGAACAGTTCTGTTAGGTATTCCGCTGTCCTTGTTGATTTTGCGGGGATAGAGTGAGCTGCCTTAGTCAGACGGTCCACAACCACCCATATTGAGTCATGTCTTTTATGAGTCCTTGGGAGTTTAGTGATGAAATCACATGTGACACACTCCCATCTCCAAGTAGGTATCTGTAAAGATTGTAATAATCCACCGGGTAGTTGATATTGTGCTTTGATCAATTGGCACGTCTGACACTTAGAGACAAAATCCACTACATCCCTCTTCATTCCAATCCACCAGTAGGTTCGCTTTAGGTCCTGGTAGATTTTTGTAACACCAGGGTGTGTTGAGAACCTTGAACGATGAGCCTTTTCAAGGATATCCCGCCCTAGTGCATTATCATTGAGTACCCATAACCTTCCTCTAAATCTGATTACACTGTTATAATCTGCCACAATATCGAGAGTTTTGTCCAACATTTCATTCAGCTCCTCATCTTCCATTTTGCTAGCTTAACTCGCTCCACCAATTCATTATAGATAACCAGGTTCGCCTGTAGTCCTGTCAGTCGTTCTACTGGGTTAATATCTACCACTTCAGCTGACATAGCCCAAAATCTAGCTAGCTGTTAACCCTTGTCTACCTTGCCCTTCTGACTTAATGTGTCGGCTACCACGAAGGAGAAATCTTTAATAAATCTCTGATAGTAACCTGCTAGCCAAAGGAAACTTTGGATATCAGTGACTAACTTGGATTGTGGCCAATCAGTGACTGCTTTCACTTTTCATGGATCCACTGCAACTCCCGCCTTTGAGAAAATATGCTCAAGGAAATTCACCTCCTTCATCCAGAAGTTACACTTTGATAATTTGGCGAACAATTTGTTCTCCCTCAAAACTTGAAGATCAATGGACAAGTGTTCCACATGGTCTTCGTCATTATTAGAATATACCAAAATGTCATCCACAAACACAATAATAAACTTATCCAAGTATTCGTGGAACACTATGTTCATAAGTGACATAAAGGCCGCTGGCTCATTTCTCAGACCAAAAGGCATAGATGGAACTCATAGTGTCCATATCGAGTTCGGAAAGCCGTTTTCTATATGTCAGATTCCTTCACCCACAACTGATAATATCCAGACCGTAAGTCTATTTTTTAGAATACTCCGGCGGTTTTCAGCTGATCAAATAAATCATCAATCCTCAGTAAGGGGTACCAATTCTTGACTGTCACCGGATTGAGCTAGCGATAGTCTATGCACAATCGAAGTGAGCCATCCTTCTTCTTTACAAAAAGAATAGGAGCTCCCGAGGGTGAAGTACTTGGTCGGATGAAACCTGCCTCCAACAACTCTTCCAGTTGACTTTTTAACTAGCCGACACAATACAAGAGGATGGATCATGCAATGACCCTTGGAAAAAGACCCTCATCTCACAATTACAAGGTTTTGTCAACACTCTCTTCCCTTTACAGTCGAGAAAAGCCTGATGTGTTGACAACTAGTCCATTCCTATTAGTACATCAAAGCCTATTATCCCATAGACAATGAAATTAAATATATAGGGTTTCCCTTGTATATCCAAAGATAGGTTAGTCACTCCTAACGTTGTGACTTCCCCGTCTCCCGTTGCAGTAGTGATCCTATAAGTCTTGGGTAATGTAGACGTTTGGAGTCCTAGACTCTTAACTAATCGGGATGATAGGAATGAATGTGTACACCCTGAGTCAAATAGAACATTCACACTAACACGTTGAATCAAAATTTTACCTCGAACTGTGTGGTCATCCTCCTTGGCATCCACCACTTCAACCGCATATAGTTTTTCCTTCCCCTTGTCCACCGGTTTTACAGGTGCCGGGTGGTGAATAGGGGCTGGTGCTTCTACTTCTTTAGCTGCTCCAGTTGTTGCCGCCGGGGCTGACTACACTCCCTCTACATGTCCCGTCCTTCCACAGTTGAAGCAGCAACGGGGCTCGTTGCATGGCCCTTCGTGCCTCTTGTTGCAGTTTTTGCATAGCTAGTACGGAGTCTATTAGAGCTTTCTTTTGCGGTTCCCATACCCATTCTTCTGATAGTTCTATTGTTGGTGTCCTACAGACCGGTTTTTGCTCCTACCCTGATAGGCATTTTTATGTTGCATCATAGCCTTACCCTGCCTCTGTGCACGGACATGCTCATACACCAACTCGTGAGTAGTGGCTGCATCAATTACTTCAGTTATTGTGCCTCTTTGTGCCGTAGCAACCCTACTCGTCAGTTTCGGCTTCAATCCCTACAAGAATTTGTCAGCTCTAGCCCTATCAGTTGCCAGACCCTCAGGTGCAAAACGTTCCAGTTGCAAGAACTTCTTGACATACTCCCTAACTAAATCATCCCTTTGGACTAGAGTAGCAAAGTCCAATGCTTTCTTCTGGACCACAGACTCAGGAAAGTATTGTCCATTGAAAGCTATCACAAACTCTGCCCATGAAATGGATGAAATCTCTCGTTGATGGAATGTAGTCTTCTCCATGGACTTCCTGTAAAACCTGTGATTCGAGTCACAGGTTTTATAGTCGTTAGCCGATCGGTTCAGCCGTCGGTTCGA
>JAVDBV010052369.1:0-11046 GCA_032619315.1 Piper longum
CCTCTGTCGCACCTACGGTACCTAATCAGCAGCAGCCTTTATTTCCGATACAAGTTGGCAGACCTCCTTTGTCAAATTCTGCAACAACACCCATACTTCATCCTTCATACACTGTTGGTGCACCTGGATTACCATCAGTGGCTCTCTCCATGCCTCTTGCATCTCAACCGCTTTTCCCAATTACAAATTCCAGTGCCAATCTATCCACTCCAGTTGTTCTGAATCCGATAACTAATATTAATACAGCAGCACTGCCAGCATCTTCGATAGACTTCAAATACAAAGCCGATGATGCTGCAAATGCAAATAATTTGGTAGCAGGTAATGAATTATCTCCTAGCTTTCTACTTTTAATGCATTATTATAATTCTTTATTCTTGAATTAGATTTTCCTAAATGTACTTTTAAGTTAGATCTATTTGTGAAATAGTTTTATGAGATATTCATTTGTGTATATTTTGTGGCTCATCTATATGGAGGTTAGAAATTCTCGAACATCATATGTATTCATGTTCTAATGATTGAGCTATATCTGATATTCACTTAGTGAGCTTTAATTTTTTTTTTAAGTCTGCATTCTTTATTTTCCAACTTCAATTCTTTGTATCCGAGAAGGAAGATTAATGTATTGTTTATCTCCCATGGCATAGGTAATATGCATTCTTATGCCTCTGGGCCAAATACTGGTGGCCCTTCAATTGGTCCTCCACCTGTGATTGCCAATAAAGCGCCTACATCTCAGCCTACCGCCAATGAGGTCTATTTGGTATGGGATGATGAAGCGATGTCCATGGTTAGTACATAAGAATCATATCCCTGATTTTCCCCACACTTTTTATTTTTATTTTTTATTTTTTATTTGCTGAAAATTTATTGTAGGAGGAAAGAAGAGTGTCTTTGCCAAAGTATCAGGTGCATGATGAAACGAGTCAGGTAAGTCATTTCTCTCGAACCTCTAATTTAAATTGGAGCATGTTGCTTCGACACCCTGATGGATGGATGAACGGTATTACATTTGCTACTGCTGTACTGAAACCAACTAGCATGTGCTTTATCTTTAGTTTTAAAAGAAATTGTGGGTGTGTGCAAAAAATTGATGTGATAATTGAAATTTTTTTATGGAAGATTGTGAGGAATATTGTTGGCCATGTGATGCAGGACGAAATATTTACCAACTCAAAATTTAGAAACCAAGATGACTAATTAAAAGTAGAAACAAAACTAATGAAATTAAGAGATTATATGAGGGTAAGAATGGACTGGACTGTTAATGGGCTGTAGAAAGGAATGGGCCAACCCATGATAAACTCCAATGGGCTTTTAATTAGAACTGGAATGAAAATAGGAGAAGAGATTGAGGTCCATTTTATCTTATTATTAACCAAAAGGCCCAGCAAGCTACACAATGGATGGCCCAACGTGATTAGTTGAAAGGCATGCACGAACAACCTGTTCGGGAGCAGCAAAGAGATGGATGACGACAATTTTCTAGCATACAAACCAACATGGCGTCCTCCAACAGCAGGTCAGTAGGAAGAGGTTTAAAATCCAAAGGACAGCCAAACATGGCGACGTTGGCTGTTTGCAGATGTCTTGAAGGTCTGGTCGCAATGACAGCAAGTGACGATGATGTTTTGCAGGGATTTTTCCAGGAAGAAAATGGGATTCAAACAACCCAATGAGTAGAGAAGAGGATTGGTTGTTGCAGGCACTAATGTATGCAAGCGGCAGTAGCAGCGGTGATGGTTTGAGGAAGGTGGACATGAGATGGGTGTACTTGTGGCCGTAACAGCAGGAAGAGACGGAGGTGTAGGATGTGTTAAAAGTTGTTGGTATCACCACCAACGAGGTTGTCACATAGGAGGATAACTACCAGGTGTAGTATGTATTAAAAGTTGTCGGCATCACCACCAACGAGGTTGTCACATAGGAGGATAACTACCAAGGCATCGGCACTGAAAAAGAATTAATCAGCCAATTGGCAGAAACTCAAAACACTTTAAAGAAAAAAGCTTCAACTTTATTTGATATTATTCATTCATCATGTTCAATATGACATATATATAGACTCATGAATAAATCCATTTTAAACTAGGAATATAAGAAAGCTAAAACAAATAATTGGAAAAGGTCTAAAATAGGCAAATTCCTAATAGATCTCAATTTTAATAGTAAAATCCTAGATGAAATAGAAATTCTAAAATGGTAAGTTCTTATTTCGTGTCTGCATCACCTTGTCAGAGTGCTTACTTCACATCAGGATCGACTTGTTCATAGATTAAATAAGATCAGATTGGATAGAGAAAACTGTATTTATGTCATAATTTTTGAGAGGCTCTTTGCAAGAAGTTTCGAGATGACTTCAGCCTAGCATCGGCTCACAAAATGTATGTACTGTGCTTTGTTTTGATGTTTTTATTTAATTTTATCTCATTTAAATTCATTCTCCTATGCTTCATAATGAGCGTGGGTGTCTGGGTGGAATGAAAACATAGCCTACAGGCTTTTGCCAATTGTAGCATTTCTTGTTATCTTTTTTCATCACAGTGCGGCCAGACTTGGCACAGGTCAGCAGCTTTCATTCAGCCCAAAAGTTCAATCTTAGTTTTAAGTAAAGATTATACCTGATTGGTATTGTTCATGATTCTAAAAGGCAGGCTTACATGTTCTCAAAGTTTGTATCCTGTGTTGTTCTTGCAGATGAACTCTGTGGACGCTGCCATCGACAGAAGGATATCAAGAGCGGGTCTGCAAGTTGGATGGCATTCGAACTAGGTTAATTATGCTGGCAATGCTGTTGTTTCTATTCTTCCAACGGGAGGTGTTAACTGGAGGATGCAAATTCAAGCTCGACAATGGTCAATTATACTTGTTTCTGCAATATATAGTTTTTTCTGATTGATTTATGTTGCAGTTCAGGCCGAGCTCCATTTCACCATGGATCACAGAAGAAAGTTACTTTTTCTGTGACATTTAGAGTTGAAGCTTTTGATTTTTTTATTGGATTTCTTATGTGGGTGGTATTGTATATCTCAAGTGAATAGGTAGAGGTAACTCCGACCAGTTCTCAATCTGTATTTTGTTACTTGTATTGCGACTGCCTATTGAGAGTTGGTCCATAAAAAAATTCAGAGTTGACGAGGAAATGTGAGTTGTAAAAGAAATGCCAGCTATTCACTTACGGTTTTTCTCATGGGATCCTTGCACGGGGTGGAATTGGTGTTTTAACTTTGATGGCTGGTAGTCTGAAGGTGCCTTCGTCTGAAGTCACCAGCATGTAGGCTAGTGATTATATAAATGACCAAAATTTAAACTCCAACTTTAGGGGCTTTTAATCTTGTTTCTCCATGTAATTATGGATGGTGAAAATAGGGCAGGGCGACTCAGGTGAGCGCACGCTCACATCACGTTTTGCCTTTTAACTTGGATATTCTCTTTTGCGACATCCAATGCACAGATGCTCACTTTTACTACGGAATATGTTGAAATATTGTTGATTAGTCCTTGGTGAATCAAATGCGGTAACAAAATGAGGTGATATTCGCTTGAATGAAGTCTTAAGCACTCAATTTTCCCATGTATAAGAAGAAAATTCTGTGCTTTTAACAACTTATAATTTGGAAGCACATCCAAGGGATGATTGAAACCAAGGCAGATATCAGAAAAGTGAAAACCCTTCCGGATTCCGCTCCCTAATCTTCTTTAGGGAAAAAAAAAGCCATCTTCGGCAGTGAATCTTCTCTCAAAATTGCAATGGTGGAAATATGGTAGCTTCCTGGAGATTTCATTCGGCTTCACAATCCAAAGAATAAATTTTTTCCCATTTACCGAGGGTAACAATACGACGACCAACCAATACTTGGATGAACAAACTCATCTTTTTCTTCTTGTCATCACGAGGTTCCTTGCGTTTTCCCCCCCAGTTCAGTTCTTTATAAGCATACGGCGCAGCTTGCAAACATGGAACGAATTCCAGAGAAGAGACCTGCAATAAACATGAATTTACCACCGTTTTTGTGAATATAACCGAAGAGTCTTACATTCCCTTGGTGAAAGCAAGCGTTTGGGAGGAGAAAGAGAGATAATTTCTGGGGCAGAACTGGGAAACATTGTGTTAAGCTTATGCATTAGTATATCTGACTTTGATGGTAATTCATTCAGAAGAAACTGCCGCACTATTGGTTTTTTGAACCATTCCATGACCGACTCTCCTGGGCTCCTCACCACCACTTTATGGACCTCGAATGGAGATTCCACGGCACTACAATCCTAAGGGTTGCACCAGTAACTAATTTTATCCTTATTGGAAGTTGGAACGACGCCATAATACAGCATCCCCTTTCTGAAGCTGTGTAGAGTATGGACAACAGCAATGAGAGCAGCTCCAACCGACAAGCTACGCACATCCAAAGACCAAGCTATATGCTGATCAAAGACGATTGCTTTCGGAAAGAGTTTGTTCTCGTAAGCAACTTTCTGCACATATCTGGCTCTGTTCATCTGATCCATCAAAACTAGGTAATTGAGAAGCACATTCACAAAGCACTTAGCAGCGTCTTCTTCCTGCTCATAATCTATCCCCTGGAAGAACTCTCTCACAAATGAAAAAACCGGCGTCTTCTTCTGCTCAGTGCCGGTAAATAGCCTGAACATAAAGGAATGAGCCTATGCTTTGTTGCACTAAGTATCTCCATAATGTGCCTTTCTTTCTGCTCATCTTGGCACCTCACAAGATGGGCTTATACGGAGGTGTAGAGAATGAGATCAACTTTTGCAGCAGAACTCGCGTAAGTATCCAACAATGGTTGGGCCGACTCATACAAACCACCCTTCATGCACGATTCAAACAGCTACGGATGATGAAGTTGTTGGTACGAATTCCACTGGCACCCATGAACCTCAACCACCGCAAGGCAAGATCCACCGATCCATCCTTGATATATATCATCAGAATATCACTAGCATTTATATCAACTAAATAACCCGTCGCTTTCATCTCAAGCAAGATCTTGGCAGCCACATCCACAAGCTTCTTACTAGCCAAAATTGTTAAAAGGAATGTTTAAGTAGTCAAACCAGGCCTCAAGCCAGCATTGGTCATGGAATTATACAGCTTCATTGCTGGGTCTACTTGCACGGATAAAGCATGCATTTCCAGCAGACAACAGTAAGTGGAAGGAGTGGGAAGAAAGCCGGCCTTCTCCATCTCCGAGAACACAGACATGGCAACCTCAAGCTTACCGGACTTGACATGGGACTCAATTTTTCCTTTCAAATTCAATATTATTAAGAATTTCATTATCTGCAGCCATTAGATTCCAACTCCGAGAGCTCTCTTACAATCAAACAGTTTGGTTTTATGTAAGATTAAACTCCGACATTTGAAGGTGAGGCAGGTTTTATTACGTTCGCCTTCACACATCAAACTCAAGAACATTGGTCAGGACTCAGAATTAGTAAAGGATTAGAGTCGTGATCAATGAGGTATACGGCATGGTTTACCTTCCACCGTCCACACAATTAAAAATGAAAGTGGGGTTAATGTACATTTGATGCCTTATTTTAATGCAAAGTTCCCACCAATTAGTCCTCTCCATGTAGATACTGGTTTACCCTCTGTTGCCCTTGCACTTCACGCTCTTCCAATTTTGACTCATCCCCTCAAGGCAAACGGCTTGTAGATTCGTGGGCAACTGATCATATGACCCGTCACCCCAGACTGTTTTCCACTTACTCTCCATTCCCTGCTCCTCTTCTTTTAAGCCTTGACGATGGGTAAAGGTCGTGTGATATTGAATTCTAATTTCATACTCCAAGATACATTACTTGTCCCAGCTCTTCCCATGAACGTCCTATCTATAAAGAAACTATGTTCCAGCAGTAATTATCAGGTTTTATTCAATCATACTAGTTGTGTTTCAAAAGATCATGACCAAAAGGGAGGTTGGTGGTGGCTGGAGTGATGGATTGCTCTACTACTTGCATGCAGGTCACCACATCTCTACCAAGGCTGCTATGCTCAACTCTTCTTCCAATGCTTTTGACTGGCTTGTTCGATTGGGGCATCTCTCTTTACAGGAGCTTAGGCTGTTGGTACCATCCTTAAGCCCTCCCTACCTTCCACCTTCAATGCGAATCTTGTCAGATGTCTAAACATAGTCGAGTCTCCTTTCCTAAGGTTGCTACATCTAGGTCCAATAAACTGTTGGAATCTGTCCACTCTGATGTATGGGGACCATTGTTGGTTCCCAATCTTGGTCATTATACGTATTATGTATTGTTTGTTGATGACTTTAGTCGCATGTCCTGGGTTTACTTATGAAGGATAATCCGAAGGTTTTTTCTGAGTTATTGCAATTTATTAATGAAATTCAGACTCAACATTCAACCGCTCTTAAATTTTTCAGGACTGATAATGCCAAGGAATACACATCCATTGTTTTTACAACCCACTTTGCTAACAATGGTACCATTCATACGAGGTCTTGTGCTCATATTTATTAGCAAAATGGAGTTGCTAAGAGGAAGCTTAGGCATTTGCTAGAATTAACTTGCCGCCTTATGCTCTATATGTTTGTTCTAAAACAGTATTGGCCTGAAGCTATTCTTACTGCGTGTTACTTGATTAAGAAAATGCCTAGCTCCTCTCTAGAGAATGATATACCCTTCCAATTGGTTTTTCCTACCAAACCTTTGTTTCCTGTCGAGCCTAAAACATTTGGACGTGTATGCTTTGTACACATTTTGCCTTCTCGAGTGATAAGCTGTCTGCAAAATCAATTAAGTGCATCTTCTTAGGGTACTCGCATCATCAACAGGGATATTGTTGCTATAACCCTAACTCTCGAGCATCTTCAACAGTATGGATGCCACTTTCTTTGAGAATGTTCCATTTGACTCATCTCCTTCATCTTCCACTCACCGATTACATGATCCACCTATACTGTTGTTTGTGTTTGATCAGTCATTGAATGATCACTTCCGGACTTCATCTCATAGGTTCTCTACCCCTGCTGTTGTGTACACTCGTTGACCCAAAGATGTTCCCCCCTCTAGGTACCAGCTTCCATCTCATCCCTCTTCTGCTCCCTCACGGGTGACCATATGCAGGAGTCGTGCTCATTCATCCAGCCCTACAAGCCACACCTTCATCCCATCTCTTGAAATAGGTATCACCTTATATTGCATGTAGTCTTTTGAGTTTGTAAGGTGTATCTCTTACTATTTTGTATTTGTTAAAAAGTTTATACGAGGATGCTTTATAATGTAAATGCACGTGTCGAATCAAGTAATAAAAGTGATAAAAAAGTATCGTCCAACGAGGAATTAGTAGCATAAATTCTCAATTATTAAAACTAATTTAATTAATTATATTTAAATGAAAACAAATTCAAAGAGTAATTTAATTATGAATTACAACTAAATTAATGTAATATTCAATATTTAAATGATAAATTTAACTTTAAGACGATAAACCTAGGATTTTCAATTTCACTTAGTGCTCTATATAATTAAAGTTATAATTTTTACCCATGAATTATTGATTCGAACCATTAACCACGGGAATTAATTATTTATAACATCTCTTAGATTCACCATAAACTTATCACTCACACCCAATTTCTATATTTTTATGAAATTGTGTATGCAAAATGATATTTTAAGTTCTTCCTTTAACAATTACCCAAGACATATGAGTATATATTTATCTCATATATAAATCACTCAAAATAGATGAACAAAGACTATTTTATTCAATGACAAATCTATTTTTTCTATCTCTAGATAAGACTAAAATTTTAAATCAATCAGTAAATTGCCAGTTTAATGATAACATTAATGAATAGAATAGAATAGATGATCTAAAAATACAATCACATAAATAAAAATTAATAATTTTTATTAATCCATGCACTAAGTTTCATTAAAAATCCTAGAAAAGAATTTACTCCATAAAATATTCAAATAAAATAAAAAAATTCATATGTGATAAGAAAGACATCATTAATCACAAAAAAAATAAATCAAAATAAACAAAAACTCTTTTGGAGAAAAAGTCTTCTTCTTCTCATCCAATTTTTTCGTCTTCCTTCTCTCTTTTGTGCCATCTTTCACCAGTCAAGAGGTGTTACTCTCCTTAGATAAAACCCTAATTCACTTTATAAATGATCTAGCCAAAGATTTCAAATAGGGCCCACAATGCAACAATACCCGGATTACTACAGTACCCGGGCCACTACAGTAGCGCCCGGGTTGAACAGTAACCGGCCGAGTTGAATAGTAACTGGGTCGCTACAGTACTGCCCTTCCGAAATTTACTTTTTCGCTAGATTTCGCCCCGAATTCGTTCCGGATCGTCTTCTAATTCTTGTACCTTGATAGAACAATATTAATTAGCACTCTTTATACCAAAAGCACAGTTATTTATCGCATAATTAATAATAAATAATAGACTCTTACACTATTAAAACTTAAGTAAATATAACTCGAAACATGACAAAATTCAACATAAAATATAAAAAATAATAACTCTTTTACAGAGTTATCATATGTTCATGGCATAGTCATTACTCGAAGTGATGTCAATGGAGTACAGGAAAAGGTTTGGCTGCGATCATAAGGACTTGGAAAAGTTGCTATATTTTCTCGGAGTTGTGGTATCACGACAACATGATGGTATATTCCTACGTCAAAAAAAGTATATAATGGACATGCTTGATGAGCCAGGACTCACAGGTGCCAATTCAACTGATACACCTTTTGAAACAGGAGTCAACTTTGATCTAAATGAAGTAAATGACTTAGGCAATGCAAGCGAATTTCGTAGGCTAGTTAGGAAACTCATCTACCCGACAGTGACAAGACCAGATTTGTCATTTGCAGTAAGTTTGGTTAGTCAATTTATGTAAATTCCCAAAGTACCTCAAATGAATTCAGCTTTGAGAATACTCAGATACTCGAAGAAAGATCTTGACAGAGGACTATTGTACAAGAAAGGTGACAAGGATAAAATCCTGGATATTCATGGCTTTGTGGATGCAAATTGGGCAGGGACAGTCTTTGATAGGAGATCAACCTCTGGATACTGTATCATTCTAGGAGGTAATCTTGTGGTGTGGAAAAGTAAGAAACAAAATGTAGTAGTCAGGTCGAGTGACGAGGCAGAATATAAAGTCATAGCTAAAGCTACCACTGAGATGGTTTGGATGAAATTTTTGTTGGAGGAAATCGGCTTTCCAATGTTAGTACCAATGAACCTATGGTGTGACTTATACACCTTATGAGTTTGCTTATAGTTTGTTAGAGATTTCATGTGTATCATATACTTTTAGGATGTTTACAGATTGCACAGGAGGGTTATTATTATCTAACCTGTCCTATTAACAAAAACCTAGTTTGTTGTAACTTACATTGTCCATATAACATTTCCCATTTTGTTTTCCTACAAAGTCTAAGATTCAATCACCAGAGATTTTGGTTATCATTTTAACGCAGTACTTAGGTTAATGAGTAACCAAATAAACTAATCATCAAAATTTTTCTATTTGTAATTGCACGGATTTTAGTTTAGGGTCTCTTTGGGTGCGAGGTGGATGATGAAGAAGAAGAAGAAGTGCAGTAATTTTTCAAAATTCTCACATAACGTCATTGTTCTACAGCCACAGGGATAGTTTTAAGTAGAAGCGATCATAATGAAGCCCTAATAAAATTAATTGTTAACTTCTGAAAGTCATAAAAAAATAGAACTGTTCTTCCTAAATTTAATATGAGATGAGTTGCAATGAGTTTGTTCCGAAATGGTTTGCTGGATTGGCAGTACGCACTATGATACATTTGTCCATCCATTTGAGACAATGATACTGCTTACTTCTATGACAACTTTCATATTGAGCTTTGTATGTGATTGCCTAATTTTAAATCCCTTTGCTAGTTTATTATCTTGGAGATGATAAGCAGATGTAGCTTTCAATCATGGTCAAATAGCATGATCCATGGATAGCTAACATGGCCGTGAAGTGTTTGGATGAAGATGAATGAATAGATATACAAATGTTGCTGCTTGAATGAATCAAATAGATAACATGGGACTCGACGGTTCAATCCACTAAATGTAAGCCAAAAGGCCAGGAATGCTTTGGAAGCTTTTGACCATATATATTTTTTCATTCTTGTCGTAGCTAATATGTTGGTCGTGTCTCTCATAAAAGCGTGAGTACAAGCAAAGTTATAGATATGTGTTTGGTGGTCACCTGAACCTCCAAAGTGGGTGTTTTAATCTCGTTGAGGGTTAAACAAAAATAAGTGGCTGGTAATGTGACATGCTAATTGGTCATCACAACAACGACTTTTCCCAGTAGTATGAAAAACAAAGGTGAATAGTTAATACCACTGCAAAACAAATGAAGACGGAAGTAAATTGAAGACAACTATATGAACAATAATAAACACTCTCATTGTATATTGAATGAATGGTCTGTGATTAATTACCATGTTGTGTTTAAAAAATTGTGTTGTGATTATTATTACGATGGAATGTAAAACCTAGCTTGTAGTTTTGCCTGGTTCGGGCTAGTCTCGAATTAGTACGAGCGAGCTCGAACTAGGCCAATTTTCAATTATGGTATGGGGCCCAGATGACCATATGAGCATGTTATGGTGGCTGAGTATGTTTGACATACAAATGATAGCTTGAGATATGATACAGTAAAACATGAGTTATCATTATATACAGAGGTATACAAATGATTTTTTATGGGTTAGCCAGGGTTGTAGGCCTAGACTTAGGCCGTTGTATTGTTTAGTATTCGTTTGAAATTTTCAGGGTCTATCCTTTGCATGTATTATAGGAATTTTGGATCACTGAATTGTGCATTTATGAGCCCAGCTTGATTGAATCGTAGGTTTTCACCTGATTGTGTTGAGGATACGTGGCCCATTTACCTTCTTACCTCGATTCCTACCTATAGAGTCACTTTTAAGGCTCGAGTCAATTTCGACTTTGGACGGTCTCGATTAGAACCTTCCTTATATATATATATATATAAG
>JAVDBV010052372.1:0-11467 GCA_032619315.1 Piper longum
TAGCCTAGATTTATTTTGGGGCTGGTAAAGATTTTCTACCCGGACGAGCTGAAGAACTTACTCCAAAATTGTCTCGCCGGGAAATTTTTGAGATAGGGGTATATTGCCTGCTTTTTGGAGTGTTGGGAGGTGGACTCTGGCAAACTTTGATCTGATCTTGTAGCAGGCTGAGACAGAAATCTTTTGGATATGGAATCACGGCTGGTGCTCGCCTAGGATAGCTGAAGGCTGTCTTCAATGCCGACAGTGCGCAGCGGCTTCTCCTATCTTCCTCTCTGGAAGAGTACTTGTATGTCGGTTTTCTAGCTGCTTCGGGCTTTGAGAGAGGTGGGGCAAGGCCTTAGCTTGAAGAGAGATGTGAGGGCTTCACGACGGTTGTCGTGGCCTGAAATCTGCAAAACAATAAAACAGGTGAGTTTTTTTTACTTCTTCTCCGGCTCTGGTGACACTTCTGGCTGCCGGGGACGGTTCTGGCGTGGGCGGGACAAGGCTCCGGTGGGGCCTTCTTCCTCGGTTCCACTCCACCGGACCTAGAACATAATTGCTCCCCGGTTTTGGTCCGCCGTCCTTTTCCATGTCTTCAGCTTCTTTCTTATGCCCCTCGGCAAGCAACAGCCGCCTTTATCTTATGCGCCTCGGCAAGCACAGCGGCAGGTGGTTGCCGGGGAAGAGGCTTCCTCTGTTCCTCCTGTACTGAGTTTTTGAGGGGGGGATGTGTGGGTATTTATAGATGTTGGCAGGAGAAGAGATTGGTTGAACAGAGTTTATCTGTAGCCCGCCCTCATCTTAATCTCTATCCATGATCAGTGCCACTGGCGGTTGGGAGAGTAGAGTAGATAAAGTTCGAAGGAGATCATGCTTTTAGGTAGATAACATCGTGTTCTGTATGTAGTCTCCAATCTTACCCACCCATGCATATATAGTTATCCAATTACATATATAAACTCATGTAGATCACGTCCCATGCCTATCTCATACCTCATGCACATTGATTAATACTCTATAAGCTGACTATTTACATTTATCATGAACTAGGTACTTGGCATAAAAATAGTGTAAATGAAAAAAAAATTATATAAAATAGAAATACAATATAATAAAATATGATAATATCAAAAAATAAACCAAATTACGATAGAAAAAAAGAAAGGAGAGGGGGGAGCCAAAATCTAGTCAGTATTAAGTGAAAGCAATTTAAAATACTTGTGATAGAGGAAATATATTTATTATGCCTGTGCAAGTAGAAGGGTTCATTTGGTTGGCATAATGATAGTGTAAATGAAAAAAAAATCATATGAAATAGAAATATAATAAAATAAATTGATATGAAAATTTCAAAAAAATTTCTTACATGTGTCGAACATAGGAAACTAAGATAAAAGTGAAATATTCTTCCTTATATGCATGTGCATGCGTTTGTTAAAATTTCTTTTAATTATTTTTATTTTAATAAAAAATATTACATTATAAAATTTTTACATGGTCATATTTAAAATGAAATTGAAATTTCTTTTGACTAAATTTCAAAACATCTAAACATAAAAAAATTTATAACTTTCAAATTTTGCATTTATTTCAAGACAACTAAACAAGTCCGAAGAGTCCGATTAGTTGGCATGAAAATAGTACAAATGAAAATATTAATTTATGGAAAAAAATACTAGTTTATGTTTGATTTATTAATTAAATCACAATTTCAATTTGTTCAAAAGTGGCTTTGTTTGTTAACTATTCCAAAGCAAACAATTTAGTGGCATGCTTCCCTTTAAGAAAAAATTAAGTTGAGCTAGACTTCATATAACTTGCATGAACATTTTGAACCTTTTTTAGTGGATTCAAAATAAAATAATATTTATATATATTAAAAGTATAGTACATAAGTATAAAAGGTTATAAAATTTTATCTTTTTTTATATCATTATAACCAAATTTTAGATTTTCAAAAAATGATCATGTTAATAGATATTTTAAAATTAATTTGTATTATAATTTTTTTGATAATTTATATGAAAGGGTTAGAAGTATTAGATTGAGTTGAAAATTTAAAATTATCCTTTTTTTAAAAATTTATCTAAATTGGTTTTGAGTACTAAATTGTTGAAAAATGAAAAGTAAAACTTATATAAGCTATATGAGTTGTAATTCTTGTATATAAAATTGTTTCTTATAGTAATAATTCTTTAAAATTTTAGTATTAAAATACTTTAATAATCTTTGCAAAGTGATGTAAAATTTATAATCAACGCACATCTTCCAACAATATGTAATTATGAATTTTTTTCTTTTTAACGTTGAAAAAGTATGGAGTTTTTCACATATAACTTGTGGTTTTTTTCTTCTCCTTTGCATAACATAAATATCTACCTTCTCTCTGAAAGCTCGAGGAACAACTTTCTTAATTCTACTTCGAGTTAAGTCTCACTTTCTATTCTATTATTAATTATGTGAAATAGAACTTATAATATAATAAATTTTGTGTAATACTTATAATTTTATGAATGAATATATTAGTATAAGCAGTAAGGTTTGCCAATTCATTAATGCCGTGTGCTACGCTCATTTTCTTCCTCAAGAATGTGGAAATATATTTATTTTTACTAAGATCTAAAGGGCAACTCAGAGGTTTGTCGATGAGGTTATATGATTTGAACTATTAACAATATTGCAGATAAAATTTATGAAAATATAACTTTCAAATTGATATAACATTAAGAAAAGATATAATTAAAAAACCCTGAACATTAAAGGCTAGAAATCGGCTCCGCAACAAATGAACAGCTCCAAGTTGATCCAACTCGAAGCTATATATTTAAATTAAATCTTCGAGAGCATATGAAAAATAATATTTGTATCATCCGACAAATATATATTTATATATATAAATATGAAATTTTGACATAAATCTAAAAATCTTAAAATTACGCTCACTAGGTCTAGTCATACATTAAAGTCATCATGTAGATTGGATAGACGAAGTCGTCCTCCACCCCTATTCGAAAGCCATTCAACAGTCCGGAGAGCAATGGCCGACCACTTTCCGCTCAACCTCTCCTCCTTCCCACCGTTAACACTGTCAGCACCCGCCATGGTACCTCCCAGCTTCTTCCCACCAATACTCCTTGACAACCCACTTATCTCAGACATGCATCTCTTCCCACCACCAACAAAGCTAGCCACCATTGACGACGACGATGTCGAAGCTTGCTCACAAGCAGAAAGGCTAGAGACGACCGCCGCTGACGCCGCTATTGAGAACGACGTCCAACGCCGGCTAGAGGCGGCCGCGAGCAGCTCTGACCTCGAGAACGTAAGGTCGGAGGAGCTGACGTCGCTCCACCGGCTCCGGGCCATCGCGTCAGAGACGACGATGGTGGGCTTCAACCGGTGCAATCCCGGGGCTTCCTCGTTCTTGCTTTTGCTTTTGCCCCCATTTCGAAAGCTAAAGCTAGAGGAACCATTAATGTCGACCTCTCTCTCAACGAACAGCTCCATGGCGGGGTCCGCTGGCACCGGACCCGGGTTGGAGTAGTCGCCGACGAGGTGCCGGCGGCTGACGGAGATGTCCCTGGGTTCGACCTTTCGACGACAAAGAGGGCAGCTCGAGTGGATCTCCAACCATCTACCGACGCAGTCCAGGTGGAAGGCATGCCGGCAGTTGGGCAGCAAACGGAGCACTTCCGAGTCGTCGAAGTGGGCGAGGCAGACTGCACAGTCGAGCCCTTGCTTCGACCCTTTCAGAGAGGAGAACTGGAAGAGCGGGAGCGACTCCACCACCGCTTTGTCGACGCCGGAGAACCTCGCTGGCGGGCCGGCGGGGCTGTCTTGGTTGCGGCTGGAGGTGGCTGGGTCGGATGAGATGGCGGCGCAGCATAGCTTGGCGTACATGAGGATGAGGAATGTGAGGGCGAACAGGATGGAGAGGATGCCGATCCCCACAGGGAGGCTTGGCCGGGACGAAGGCGGCAGCAGTGGAAACTGCCCCTGCGGCGATAGAGGCGATGGCGCCGGCGGCTGGCAACGGCCAAGTTGGAGGAAAGAAGTGGTAACCATGAAGATGAGAATCAGAGTGTCCATCCCGGCGGTGGAGCTTTGGCAGCCAACTAGGCGGCGGGGATTCGCCGGAAAATTGAAGAAGGAGTGGTGCAAGGTGAGGATATGATGAGGTCTTTTATTATCACTTTGATCCGAGTTAGTACTAAGGAGATATAAGCAAGTAGCATTTATTTTAGGAGTGTTTGGCTAAAAAATAAGGTCGCGTTATATATATATTTTTTCAAATCAACTAATTTGTATTTTATTTTAGTAGTTAAGAAAATGTGAGTTGAGATCCCTTACACCAACAACATGATGTCGCGTTACTTTATTTTCCAATAAGGATATACATCAATTTTCACTCAAGCGCTTTACCCTTGATGCCTTCCAAATTTAGGTGTAAAACATCTCCTCCAATGCAAAAATAAATAAAATAAATTAAAAAAATCGCAGTGGGCGGCCATCACAAATACAAATAAATAATTTGCATTATTTTCAGAAAATTTGCAAAAAAATTTAAATCAATGATCGAATAACACAAAATTACTAAAATGTACTTTTCCTTGAATTTTATTGGTGGCTTTGCTCCATCAAATTAGGGCAGGAGCGTGTTTGGAGAGAGATTTTTGGATCACATTTATATATATACACTCCACTAGCTGAGTGTATCTAGGTGCAATAGTAAAACTTGCTCAATTTTGTCTTTCCTATTTTATGTGTAATATGATATATATATTTGGCATTAAGAATATAATATACTAATTTTCTCCTTACAAAATTCATTAAAAAATTTTCTGACTAAAAAACTAGGTTTTACTTTTTTAACATAGCTCAGAATTAATGGTTCTCTAGATTCTATTATAATATCTTTCTTCTGCTGGTTTTTTTCTAAAAATTCTAGAAGTGTATCAGCCATATATCTAGCTCAGCCCTCCTATGTGTGCAAAACATACAGTTAATGGATAGTTATTATACTTAATGTGCAAAACATACAGTCAATGGATAGTTATTATACTTAATGGGTAATTATTTCCTATATAACCATCAATAAGTTTTTTTTATTAGTAGATTTTTAAGAGGCTTCTTTTTACGTGGCTTTTTAAAATTTTTGTCGTGCATTAGATAGATCAGAGCTCTTAGAATATTAACATACAGTGTGCGCCTTGTTATTTTGTACCGTCCTGTAGCATGCATCAACGGTTATGACTAATTAATATATGATGAAAATGAAAAAAGAACAATGTTCATGCATATATATTTTTAATTCATAATGTAGAAGAAGTCTACTTTATTTACGATATTATATTTTCAACAATGGTATAAATACTTCTGTTCAATATATATTGCTTCATCAAATCATGATAAATAATGAAAAATTAGCTTTCATATTTGGAAATCATGTTGACTTGACATTGTCTTAATTGCTCTACCTTCAAGTTAAATATAATGAGATGCAAGCAGTACGATTGCCACTCTCTCTAGCTAGTTGAAAGTTACTAAATTGTTTGGTAGAGATAAGATTATTTATTCCAATGTTTTCTTCCTTCCACTTGTCCCTAACATTATTTTTTTATAAAAATAATGGTGAAAATGAATAAAAAATATTGGGGCGTCGTGTCTTAATGACTTCAATTTGAGATTACTACAGAATATCGTGCATGCACAAGTTGTAGTCGTTACACCTACGGGACAAAGAAATGCAGTCAAGTTGGGTTTTCATTTGCAAATTATAAACAATTAGGCACCGATCACGCCTTGATTGTCAGTAATCTATCATATATCGTTGTATACAATATAAGCCAATTGGAGAAAACGTACAGAATGCAAAAAGACCATCATTGCCCAAAAATTTTTTTGATTAGTTATATAAGTTGTTTGGCCACTTCCTTTTTTTAAAAGTTAATATTTTGGCTTACAGTCCAATTTTGTTATTCATGGCGATAGCATCTAGTAAGGGTCCCTTTTTGTGCTCTGTTTGCTCGTCATGATAATAGAATAGACCCTCATACGTTTCTCCAAGTGTTTAAATATAATTATATTGGAAACAAAGAGTTTAAATATAAGTCCCTTTCATATTTTGGCCTTGTTCTTGTTAAGAGTTTTCTAATGGCCTTGTTCTTTTTGCTTTTGTTCTCGGTCAACTCCATGGTGAGTCCAAATTTGTCAATCGAGAGACTATCTAATCACTGTCACTAGCAGAAATTTGGCATTTGGCCACGACGTGGTAGGTTTTTGCATATATTATCAGACTTAATTATTCTTGCAATATGATTAGGACAATAAAACTTATATTCTTTTGAATTTTTAGGATAACAAATGAAATAAGCACTAATAGTTCTTCTATAAAGTTTTCTTTCATGTACATTATATATCTTCATTTGTACTATGCGGCCCCATTTATGAAGATGCTTTAAATTAGATTTAATTCCCGTCCACAATTTATAAGAGTCCTATGAATTGCCTTACTAGGAAGCAAATTGATGAGATATATGGAAGCCTTTAATGCATATATCCATGATGATAAAGGTATAGTAATATAACTTAACATACTTTAACTATGTCTATAAGAATATAATTTCGCCTTTCAACTACACCAATTTGATTGGTGTACTAGACATTGTATATGGGAAACTTTACAAATTGACCCAACATTGTCCACTTTCATCAAATTTGTCATAATATTCACCAATTCTATTAGATCTCACAACTTTTACTTACTTGTCTAGTTATTTTTCTACCTCATTAACGAATACCTCTATAATATCCACTGATTGAGACTTTTCATGCAGCAAATACAAGTAACAATATAGTGAAAAATCATTAATAAAAGTGATATAATACTTTCCACCATTCCAAGATAGAATATCGAAGGCACCACATTTCAAGAGGCCTACTACTTATTATGACAGGATATTTTGATGTGTGTTTAGTTTCTTTACTTTTAATGTGAACAATAAATAGTGGAAACGAATTAAACATAATAAGATGATAATCATAAATATATAATCAAAATAAGCATAGTAACTAACCAAGGTAATTTACAATGATCTCAATTTAAGTGATGTATGAGGCAGTACAAGATCATAGTTATAAAGCCACTTGCTTTGGTAAATAGATCAAATCATGCAAGCCACTAAGTCAGACATAAGAAAGCTAAGTGAAGTGTGTTAAAGTAAGTGAATTTCTATTAAAAGCAAGCACAGAAGGAGAGAAGGGGAAGAAAGAATACAAAATTTTTGTAAGAGGTTCCAAATTTGTACTCGTCTCATCAAGCCCACAAAGTTTTTTGGTGAATAGGTCTTCTTAACTTCACTATGACAATTACCTTGCACAACTTACAAGCAATAAAAAGACCTCCTTAATATGTACCAAAAGCTAAGGAACCTTGTACACGCAAACCCTCCTTTTCAAGCACCTCTCAAGCGCCAATGAATCATGCACTCCTAACATCCTATGTTCCTCTAACAAACCTTCCTTCTCCAACATCATATGTTATTAAACTTTGCAAATTACAAGTCTTTCTTCTGAAGCACCTCTTAAGTGCCAAGGAGTTTTGAAACTAGCTTTAAACACCATTATGCCTTCCTTCACAAGCTCACCCCTTGAGCCAAGGGAATCTCCTCTCCAAACACCCTCCTCCTCTAGGCAAGATGCTCACATACAGATTCCCCACACATACAAAAGATCTCTCCTACATACACAATTAATCACCTAGGAATACAAGTTAATAATTAAAGCCAATTATAACATAAACTTGAGCTTTCCAATTTAATCGAAGGCAGTCCAGGGTTCAACATTATCCAAGGTGTGTCAAAAAACTTGCCCCAAAGCCCTAGTTATAGGTTTTTAACATCTCACCTAAAATAGTAGCCGTTAGGAATTTGTATCTCTCTGTTTTGATTTTTCCAACGGTTAGTTTTCGCCCAGAACGATTGATTGTCAAATGATTGATTGCGCACCTGCTGATTGTTCACTTAAAACTAGTCACGTCACCTTCGACTTCCGAACCCATGACTGAAGCTCTACTGAAGCTTCCTCAACTTCAACTCTTTATTCTCCATGTCTGCACAAGGGTTCCCTACCCTCTTCGGCTACGAAATCCATGGCTGCATATCCAGTGAATCCTAACTCTTTGCCAGAATGGCCCAATGGTTCCCTCATGCACTTTGATTGTTGAACCCTTAATCGAGGTTTGCCTAAGTTTGACCATTACAACTTCTTCTTCAAGTCTTCATGCTTAGGTTGCCAAAGCCCCAATGAAAGGTCAGCCGAAGGTGAAACTCTTGGCCAAACTTTGCAGCTTCAGTTGCCAAAATCATAACCAAAGGGTAACCGAAGTCTATTATGGCACGACTAATTATCAAGCCCTAAGTCTTCAGTAGCCGAACCATTGACTGAAGGCCAATTGAAGGTTAAATCCTCATCTTCCTTGGTCTGCACCTCACATCTTCTATTGCCAAAGTCTTAACCAAATTATAGCTGAAGTGCTCACCACTTTTACACTTGAATTTATTCTTCACACTTGAATTCTTTGCTTGGTTTCTTGGTCTTTCCACTTCACTTGGAGTCTTCATAATCTTGATTCCTTTGGTGATGCATAAACTTCTATGATTTTTCTTAAAAAATTACAATGTATTTTTATCAAACACAGTTCAATAATTATATTGAGACATTTTGATGAGGACAACTTTAATGTATTGTTAACTCTTTAAGTAGTTAGTGTCAATCCTAATGAAACATTCCTTGAGCTTACCATGTAAAATTTTAACTCTTAAAGTTTTGAAGTTCTTGCCTTCTAGTCCATGGATCTTCATTTTCCATACCCATACAAACGTTAATTCAAACACAATGCAAGATGTCATGTCATGAAATGCATATACCATGATGAATATGTCATACATCCTATGTTAAATAACGGATTGACATCCTCGAATGAGTTTGTCATTCTTAGTAATTAATCATTACAATTTCAAGTGTATGAGATAACTATATTCTAAACACTCATATCTCCCCCTACATATGAACTCACTCTCCCAAGACATGTATCCCTTACACAATATTCACTCTCCACCTATGTTATCTTAACAAGCCATTCATTACATGGAAAAGAGTTACATAATCATGTTTACATTCTTCCCTCCTGCATGTCCATGCATTCTTTTATAGTTCATATATAGGATGATAATCATCAAAACATGAACCCAACAATTTTCCCCATTTTGATGATTGTTATCCTCAAAATGACTTCTTTAATACATTTGGTTTTTCAATCTCCCCATTTTGATGATAACAATGCATCAAAGGTCTTTAATTATTCTCTCCTCCAAGTCTACCTCGAGCTCATTCAAAGTTGATCTAACAAGTAGGTTATGAAGACCAAGCAAAACACATTTGGGAGATAAGTGGGGAAAATGGTGGAGGATGGGAATGGTGATAGGAGGGTAACATCAATTGGAAATTGTGGTCTTCTACAATGGTTAGGGGTTCTTAAAGATTTTGAACACTAACCAATTATAAGGAATTGAAATACAAGCACAAATTTACACCTAAACTTCATTTTGTGGCTATTTAGAGTGATTGAGATAACTATACTCAAGTCCAAAACAACCTTTTGAAAATGTTACCCTCCCATTTATATATATAATTACTACCAAAATTAAAATTAAGATGCACTTGGTTGAATTCTAGCAACACAAAACGAAAAGTGGTTTTAATAAACCAATTTAAAAATAATTGATTTTTTATCATACTACCCATTTCAAAATTATTTTGAAATACCAAGCCGAGCGCGAATGGATGGGCTCATCATAGGCTCGAAGGGCATACAAGTCGAGTTGCGCTCCACTCGTTTAATGTGAAATCAGGCTTTGCTCAGCTCCTAGGCTTGATGAGCACGAGTTGGCTCAAGCACACCATTTTTTTATTTTTTAAAATTTTCAGTAATTCCCCCCCCCCTTTTTTTTTTAATTTTCAGTTATTTTTATATAAATAATATTTATTAATTTTTTGTCAGTGAAAATAAAAAGATAAGAGAATAAATAATTGAAAGACATAAACTTCATCAATTGAAGAAAATAATTTGGAGAAAATCACAACATAGTACTATAAGAAAATCCCAAATAGGTTGGTACCTATAAACCTACATACAGTCATGTACAATTTTAATCCACAAATACAAAATTACATTATTTACACAAACAATTACTGATAAGTAATATTACTTAAAATTATCACTAGTAATTGAAAAAACAATAAAATCTTCAACAACATCATCCAGTTTGCAAAGTTGCACTATTTATTCTTTTTGATGATACCAATCATCTCGTTACATGGCGGCTTCAATGCTACCGGGAACCAATCTACTTCAACCTTATTTTATAACCCAACCACTTGTGCTAAATGTTGACTCCATCACTATAGTTGATATAGGTGGTGTTAGTAGGTCCTTCACCACAACACTAAGAATGGGAAATGTAGTCAAATTGGCTTTCCACCATTCTAAGACATCTAGGTTGGCCTTTTCCTCCTGTCAAAAGATTACTTGATGAATAATATAGTGTTCCAAGTCGTTTGAGCCAATCGTGGTTTCTTCTTCTTGATCCCACATTGAGAGGAGAGGTTGAACACTTCAACTTGATGCACTCAAAGGCCCTATATTTCTATAATGACCATATTTTGGTCACATGCCCTATATAAATGTTCAAATAAAAATCTTTCATACTAAACAATACATATTTAAGTTTCAATCTAGGTCCATTGTCAAAGCCAACAAAGGTTGCAAAGGTAATGATTTCCAATATTGTTGAAAATTTTCCTCCATACTAACAATAACTATACCCAAGAATTCATGAACCCTATATTTTACAAATTTTGTTGCTATTTTAAATATATTATAAATAAATAAATGAGAAGTACAATAATCAGTCCTAGAAAGTTTCATAAAAAACTTCTAAAAAATTAAAGATAAATCTAGCAACTAAAAAATCAAATAGATCTCAAGTAATTGTTTTGTCCTTACCATAAAATCAACTCAAGACATTAATGCCTCATCATAACCATCGATTGATTTTAACATTCAGTAAATATTATTCTACCTATGTTGTGTATCAATATTAATTTTTTTAGGTGTAAATCCATGATCTTTACAATTTGTTTATAACTTTGAATTCTAGGATCAATAGCACCAATATGAAGCAAAACATGCCTCTAAAATGTTAGGATTTTATTTCTTGTTCGTTTTGGTATAGCCTTTGGTTTGATTCAATTTGTCTTTTACTTCGATTTGGTTTGACTTAGCTTTTCACCATTGGTTCTAAGTAGTTGTAGAGTACTTCACTTTTCAACCATTGGATGGAATCATTCAACGGCTGAAAATTAACCACCTTTCCATACCCCCCCCCCCCCCCACCCAAATCTATTTTGCCTTTCCGCTTTG
>JAVDBV010052379.1:0-11555 GCA_032619315.1 Piper longum
CGCCTCCCCC
Organism: Piper longum; assembly: GCA_032619315.1. NCBI lineage: Eukaryota > Viridiplantae > Streptophyta > Magnoliopsida > Piperales > Piperaceae > Piper > Piper longum. Next base: position 11 of record JAVDBV010052379.1, read on the forward strand.
TACCAGCCCCACCCCCCTGTCGGCCTTGCTTCCCCTCTCCAGCCCCGCCCCACCTAAGCAAAGGGGCGGCAATGATGGCGAAGGGAAGGCAAAGAGTATTTTTGTTATTATAAATTTTAAATTTCTATTTTGCACATACATAATTAGTTTATATAATATAAAACAAATATATTTTAGTAATTTATCCAAAACCCGATTATAACTCCGCCTATGCCAAAAAATACGAGTGGAGATCGTCGGTGTAGTAATTTGATTATAACTCCAATTTGTAATTACCTCAAATTTATAACTTGTTTTTAAAATTCATTTTATTTTTGGCATCTTTCTAATATTACTTTGTAAATCCGGAGCGAACCTTTATATACAAGTGGAATATTTATAGTTAAATAAAACCCGGGTTGACCCGACGAGTCGGTTATCCATTTTGACCCTTTTACCCCTCCATGCTCCGCCCGCCGCTCCGGCAGTTGGCGGCGAGACCCGCCGCCGTCCCCTGCCGGAGAATCTCGCCTGGAAAATTCCCGGCGGTCCCATCATTCTACTCTCTCCCCCTCGCGGACTCCTCGCCGGAGCTCTCTTCCGGCCCGCCGGAGAACCTCTCCGACTCCATCTACGCCCTCCGCGGCTCCCCCGACCGCGCGGCAGACCTCATAGCCGCGGCGGATCCCGCCGCCCTCGACCTCCGCTCCCTGTCCCTCGCTGCCGCCGTCGCCGCCGCCCTCCCCTCCCCGCGCCGGCCCTCAGCATCCTCCGCCGTTGCATCGTCGCCGCCGGCGGTGGCGGTGTTCAACTCGCTCTGCGAGTCCCTCCGCCGGCTCGGCACGCCGGAGCCCTCCTCCACCGCCTTCGATCTGCTGGTCCGCTCCCTGTGCGAGGCCGGCGACCATGACCAGGCCGTGAAGGCCTTCCACTTCCTCAAAGGTGCGCACATCCTCCCCACCATTGATACTTGCAATGTTTTGCTCTGTCTCCTATTGAGGAAGAGGTACACCGATGTTGCGTGGGTGGTATATGCCGAAATGTTTAGGTTGAGGATCTCGTCAAACATCGTAACCGTCAATGTCATGGTTAATCTGTTGTGCAAAGAAGGGAAGCTCAAAAAGGCGAGAGCTTTCGGGTTGTACATGAAAGACTTGGGCTTTAGGCCGACGGTTGTGGGCTTCAACACCATGATTCATGGGCATTGTTCATATAGGAAGGTGGAGATGGCGTTGGAATGCTCGCCTCGATGAAGGAGAAGGGGGTGAAGCCCGACGCCTGCACTTATGCCACCCTTGTAGGTGGCCTGTGTAGGAAGAAGAGGATTGAGGAGGCGTCGGAGGTGCACCGGAAGATGGAAGCCGAGGGTGTTGCTCCCAGGGTTGTGATGTACAATAATCTCATTGATGCCTGTTGTAACACGGGGCGACCTTCGAACTGCATTGCGATATAAAGAGGAGTTGGGCGCCCGCGGAGTAGTGCCCAATGTTTGTACTTTCAACTTGTTGATTCATGCATTGTTTATGGAGGGAAGGATGAGTGAAGTTGATGGTTTGATGGAGGAAATGAGGAGAAGTGGTCTGGAGCCTGATGCTATAACGTACAACACTCTGATTAATGGGTATTGTAAAGAGAAGAAGGTGCAGGAAGCGTTTATGCTCTTTGATGAGATGGTGGCTAGGAAGATTGCGCCAACAGTAGTGACCTATACTTCCCTGATATATGTTCTTTGCAAGAAAAGAAAACCTAGGGAAGCTGATCAGTTACTCAGGGAGGCTGAGAAGAAGGGATTATCACCTGACGCTGACATGTTCAACGCTTTGATTGACGGATATTCGACATCCGGAGATATGGAGAGAGCTTTTATGCTTGTGAAGGAGATGGACGAGAAGAAGATAAAGCCTGATGAAATCACTTACAATACACTTATTAGAGGGCTATGCCTGTTGGGGAAAGTGGATGAGGCTCGACTCATTTTGAATGAGATGAGAAGAAGGGGAATAGAGCCTGATTTTGTTAGCTACAACACACTTATTAGTGGGTATAGCAGGAAAGGTGATATGGGAGATGCGTTTAAAGTTCGGGATGAGATGTTGAGTAAAGGCCATAATCCAATTATTCTCACTTACAATGCTCTGATTGCTGGATTGTGTAAGAATAATGAAGGGGCTCTTGCCGAGGTGAAAATGAAAGATATGGTCCGCAATGGTATCACCCCCAATGATAGCACGTATATTTCTTTGCTTGAGGTTCTTGGTGCGGATGTGAATGATGCCAACAATGATTCATGAGCTCATTGTTTTCTACTGGCACCAGAATTTTCTTTCACAAATTTTCTTTCGATGATAAGTAGAAGAAATTTGGCATGACTGAGGTGGCTTGGAAACCTCTTTGATGAAGCATGGCTTGTTAGAGTGAAACATTTGGCATTGTACAGCAAAAACACAAGGCACGCCAGTATTTGCATTGCTAATCAATTGCATACGCAGGATAGCATAGATATCTTCAGGTAAACCTTGATCCACAAATTTCGCCTCTGAGTATTACTTGTAAAAGTTATGAGAGACTTGAGAGTTAGACAGGGCTTTATTCCAGATGATCAGCCTTTCGATGCAGAAATTTGATGTATAAATGATTGTGATCATCAGATCATGGACCCTCCTCGGGAGAGATCTGCAACAGGTTCCTTGTTCGCAGCTTTTCCATGCTTTGTGGCATATGTTGCCACAGAAACACTCAGAAGGTTTAGATGTCATCGAATTCTGTTCTTATCCTGTTTTAATTCCATATTAGATCCATTGTTCCAGTTTAGTTCATGGGGGAAAAGGAGCGGACACTTAAAACGAAAGCGATACCTCGCTTTTCAGGAATAAGAGCAAAGTTCCTTTTTTCTCTGCTGCTTCTTTAGTTTTAGCTATTTCATTCATGGCACTCTTCCATTAGAATATGTTCCATACTTTTCAAATATTTCTTCTGAATAGATGAAAAATTGGATTCTTTGGCCGCAGGTGAATTACAAAGAAGAAGATGCAAAGTGGAAAGTGGGAATTCAGCTTATCATTGCCATGCTTTTGCTAAACACCGCAGACATGTTTTGTTCTTAGACTGTTACTTCAAATAATCCTTCGCACAATTTTTTATGCTGTTCGTTCCATGTAATAATGTAACTTTTCCTGCAATTGGAATGCAAAACATTTCTGGGTTTCTGCTTCGTGGTCTTCTATTTTATGCTTTGGACACCAGAGATAATATAACACAAACCCTGATTTTATTATATTTTAACGGAATTCTCAATCTATTGACGTCCATGGCACACAACCTACTCACAACCATCAAATTACAAATTCCTGCTGGTGGATTTTATCATCTGTTTGGACGAAAAATGAGGAAAGAGGCAGGCAAGTTTGATCTTATTTCTGAAAACCGATAGTATGCATCTCAAGAATACAGCAAAATAGATGGCTAATTATCTTAAACATGAGGATAAACAAGTTTGTGACCAGCTAGAAACTAAAGTTGCAAGCACACATAGTTTTATGATAAACAGTCCATGAGAAGAAAATATGTCCAAGGGATGCAGATGAACTTAACAAACATGCCCTAAAACGACATCCTAGTAAATCTACAAAGCCAAGGATGAATTGCCAAGGAATGGATTAACAACCTCATCTTATGACAGGAACTCTTGGTTGGGCACCATTCCGCAATATATTACCCCCATCTTGGAGATTTCCTTCCATACGGGAGTGAAATGTGCTGAATACCATGTCAGATTGCCCGTTGGATATGCTGGCGTTTGAGCTCGAAAAAGTTGAAGAGGTAGTGTTGTTGGTATTGTCTCTTTTCAAAACTTCAGAGTTGGTAAGACCTCGTTCCGGACAATTGGTGGACTTATTTCTACCACTTTCACCTTCCACAACTGAGGCAGCTTCTGAATCTTGACACTTCTTCATGTTAAGGAATCGCCCTCCAGATCCTCTAGCTCTATTCATTGCATGACGATGTCGAGACTCGTGAAGATATGGCTGCAGAGGATGCGAAGCTAGTTAAGATGGACCAAGTCAAGCTTAGGAAGCAGTGAAACTCTCAACAGTTTTAAGAGTCAGAATAAAAGCATACTTGTTAGCTAACTACAACTTGTTCCACTGAACTGATCTTACTCTACAACTCTTCATAACTAATGTTTAGTAGCATCCAACTTACCAGTAAAGGTATTGTAGCAAACAATAGTGGCACAACATATGAAATGCATGGTCCTTAGGAGCACTATCCTCGTGAAGGAATATGTTGGGATCAAGATTATAATTTAAATTGCACCAACATCGATTGTCTGCATGATGCTTATTTATTTTCAACATAAAATTTCTACCGTAGTTCTGCCAATGCTTGTGCATTGCTGGGTCCATGTCCAAATAAAGGAAAAGGGTTGGTGTTTGGAAGGACATAGATAATAGATTAGGATCTATGTTCTTGACCCCTTTTCCAGGCTATTGAGAAACAAGTAAAAGATAAAAATTTTACCGTGCATAATAAAGTTAAACATATGAACTTGCAAATGGAGAATGGAAAAAGGAATTACTTTACGAGCTTTCATCCGCTTATTCTGCGCCTCTAATTTGGCACGTAACTCTCTCCTTCTCATTATACCACGATACTGCTTAGCATTCACATAGATTGGTTCAGCTTTTGCAAGATCTGGAAGTGGCATTCTGTTTGGTGCAATCCCATAGAGTTGAGTTTGAATCTAGTGAATTGAATGGATGACAATGAACGTCATGCACCATAAAATTTCAAATAATAATGCACATTCACAAAACTCAAAGAAAAGACAATTTTAGCCTTCACCTGCGGTCCGTATGCTGCCACCATACTCCCATAGAATGGATCTCCATAGTAGGGAATATGAACCTGATGGAAGAAAACAAAATGATTATCATCTGTGCCATTGCTCCACTGTCAATGACAAATAAAAGACCTAATTAATATTAACTTTGCAAGTAAATTGATCACAATGTAGATATAATTACTTACAACTGACTGATTACTGTGAGCTTGTGCAGCATGATATAGAAAATCACCATTCCCTCCAGAAAATATTTGTCTCGACCTGTCAACACGCTCCACATTGGTCTCCAAGCGTCCTACATGACCATAAAAATCACATGTTAAATTTTAGGTCCTGCATGACGATAAAGATCATAAACCAATGGGAACTCTTTCTTAATGTCAATTTTAAATTTTAAGTTATTGAATAATAATGAGGAAGTCCTAGCATATTTTGGAAAAGTAAAATTGATGGGTGACTCAGAAAATTCCCCTCAACCATCACCTAGTCTACTTTTATAACTCAGACTGTCAAGACATAAGTGAAATTGGATGGGCTAGCATAAAAAATATGAATGGTCGAAAGAAAGTTGAGGAAAAAATAAAGCAATAAAACATGAGACAAATGGTTGATGTCAGATTTGATCCTATTTACTCTAAATACCAGATGACTTTTGAGACAGTAGAAGGGTATGTATTCTGTTTCTTTGCACTAGGTGCTGTCAGAAGCACCAAGAACAAGTATCTTAAAATACAAGTAATTCTTTTTCAAAATATTAACATACGGCTGAAACATAATGTACCATAACAAACTTTATTATATAGCATAAATAATTGAATAACCTTTGAGGAATGCATAGCTACAGGTTCAATCTCTTTCTCCAGAAATTCCTAAGATAAAAAAGAATAACGAAAGTGTTCTTCCCGGAAACAGAAATTTGTCATTTAGCATTTCCATCGGAGCTGCAACTTGACAACAGGTTGTTCTAAATCCAATTCAGGATATTCACACGCACATCAAATTTTCTAATTAATTTGACAGTATAAACTTAATAGTGTTGTTTGAGAGACAACAGGCACTTGCCATTAGTTCGTTATTAGCCCAATTCATAATAGAGGAATGTTATTTTGAATAACTAAACAACCAATCAAAATCCATCTCATCTTTCAGAACAATTTTCAAAAAACAATTGAAACATATTCCTCAGAACCGCATGCTAGCAACATTGAAGGACCATATATAGATCCATATTTGCATATTAAAAGAAAAAAAATATGATGGTTAAAATTGACCAACTAATATGAATATAAAATCTCTGGCTATTAGACGTAAGAACGTTGTGGATGATTTTAAAAGTTTGGCCACTAGCACATCCAACCTAAGGATAACGCAACTCTTTAAAGGAAAATACCGATAGATTTGACACAGCTGATTCAAACAACAGGCATACAACATACCTTACTAACTAAGTGACTCGATAACTAGATTGGCAAAACTAAGTCAGATTAGCTTTTGAGGTCTTAAAAGGGCTTACCTTTTTCAATACTACCACTATTATGGTGAGACTGACTCGTAGATTGTGTTGAAGGTGAATCCTGATCCTCATAGTGGCAGCCTAACTGTTTCACCTGGTGATGGTTTTGTGGAAGTGTATCCAAGTTCAAGTTCAAATTATTGGTGAATGAAGAGCGTGGCATGTCAGAGGCATTAGAATACCACCAAAGCGGATAGCTAACAGCTGAATTATGGGAATTTTGTTCTGCCTTCTTATTGTTAATGCTCTGCATGTCTGAGCAGCCACAAGCCCAAAGTTCCCAAAGCTTCCTCTCCAGACTTCTCCAAAGAAGAAACAAGCCAAAACTGAGAAAAAGAGAATAAGTACAGGATACAAATTATCGTAAGCTAAACTTTAAGCGACAAAAATGCACAATTGCCCATTAATATGACGTAATAATCAATGACAAGTATGAATACTAACAGATATAAAATGAACGAAGTCAGAAGAGCTCGGAAGAAAGCTATACCTAGAAATGCCTGAAAAACATTCATACTACAAGATATAAAAAGCAGAAAGATTATATTAAAAAAATTTAAGAAAACTAAAATTCATTATCCAATGAAACACCAGAGTGTGCAAGCACAACTGTTTGTTTCGCCGCAAATTACTGAAGAATCATTGTGTTTGGGAGGCAAATATATGAAAGTTTACAAGCATATAGAGTAGTTCCGAGCTATAAACACAATGCCGGGAAGAGACCCTTCAAAACTTGCCCCTGTTAGAAGAAACAATTAATGTAAAGATAGGTAAGACAATTTCATCCTATTACCATCAAGTGAAGCTTCACTTCAGTTTCAAACCAGGTTATATCCACATACCACTCCATGAAAAGTATATTATAGGAATAAAGTCAGACGTTATATATGCCAGAGACGGATACAAGATAAAGTTCTGATCAATACAAATTAAATGCACCATTTTTCACTTCATAACAATAATCAAATTCAATGACTTCCTTCTTGATCCTAAAATGGAAACTCCGTTTTTCTTAAATGTCGCATATAGCAGATAAGCAGAGGAACAGAACTTCCCAATGCCATTTCAAGGTTCCTCAATAGTATCACGGCCGACTACACGACGACCCATTTGACAAAGCATATAAGATGTCTAAGTTGACGTTGAAGACAGAACAGAAAGCGTCACCAAGCCAAAGAGCAGAAAACGAACAAAACCTTGACACATCCAAAAGAGAACGTACAGCAGCACCCGCAATCCTCGAGTTAAAACCCAGAGAGCAATACCCAAGTCACTCCCAAATGATCACTCATCACCCTCAACACGAAAAAAAGCAACCACCTTTGCAAGACCCAACATCGAGCACAGAGACCATGGACTAACCACCATCATAAAAGCAACAAAAAACCACACAGCAAGCACAAGAACACAGCTTTGAGATCAGTAAACAAAGCACGAATCATCAAAAACAAGTCCAGTCTCACCTCCCTTTGACCTCTACCTCAATCTCCACCTCTGAAACAGCCCACTCCGAGCTGATTGTTGGTTGGTTCTTAGAGAGTAGAAGAGGAAGATGATGGAGCGGAGAATATAACAAGACCTTCTCTTCTACTTCCCTCTTCCTCCAGCTAGCCTGCTGCTGCCTCCCCCAAATGTAGCAGAGGTCGGAGTTGTCCCTTTCTCGCGCTGTATCGTATCTCACCACTTCATCGATACTGTTTGGTCGTATCGAATGTTGGTATCGTCGGTTCGTGGGTACGATGTCTTCTCGTATCCACCGCCGCCCACCCTTTTTCTTTTTTTTAAAATATATATATATATATATATATATATATATATATATATATATAAAAGGAGTAGGCAAGGGCTCATCTATTTGATTTTTAAAAAAATTATAATGATAATTAAATGATAAGGATTTTTTTAAAAATTTGAGAAAAATATAACCAAGAAATTCGAATAATTCATTCTTATATCTACTTATATTATACACTGAGCATTTTTTTCTTTTTTCATGAAATATTTACAAATTAAAATATTTCACAATGGTAGTATAGAAGATTTGTGATCATCTTTTCTAATAATAAATATAAATTAGGCCGTTTTAAAGGATGAACAAGTTATGATCGGTAAAATGGCAAAAATACGTCTTGTTTAATTTCTTACTTCTTATTTTTGTATAGTTAAATTTTATATTATTAGATAAATTAATCCATGTGTCATGTATAACAGCACTCATTAATATTGATTTTGGTGAATATAGGTTTTCTTTTAGACCAAAAAAATATGCATTTGAATCAAGAATATACCATACATATGATTTAGCAATTTATCAACCATTCTATATTAAATGAAATAAAAACAATAAAAACTGTGTTCACTATATAGGGAAAAAGGTAAAAACTGTACTGATTTAATTGAATTGGCTTTAAATATAAATGATGATTGCAAAAAAAATTTGTCATAACTGATCTAACAAAATACTATTTAACTATTTTGTATATAATTATAAAACTCATTTATACTTCATCATTAATCTTGAAATTTTTAATTGTGATAGTATCAATTTTACAAATTCACTTAATTTATATTATTTATTTATTAACTTCATAATTTTTAATGCTAGATTAGCATACTTTGGATGGTTAGAATACAAATAACTTAATTCTTAACCAAGTTAATAAAGTTGAGATTATGACATATAATTTTTAACTAACTTAATCATATTTAACCATTCAATCAATGACAAAATAGCAAAAACTTGGTTATGACAGAATCTTATAAACTTGGTTAATTAACTGATCATGGCAGGAATTTTTAAAATAATAAATAATTATGGTACTATTAGAACCATAATCGATCCATTCAAAGCCCTCCATGTACATAATATAGGAGGCAATTTTTTTTAGGAACATGAAAGATTATAAGATGTTAAAAATTGGTTTATTTATATAATGGGAGGCCAACATATATAATATGTAAATTCGAAGTCAGTATGGTATTAAATAGTGAGTTGTTCCACTGCCAAATACTTCAGCACTGCTGATCCTCCCCAACAATTAACTAATGTGAATAAATGTTGCAGTTGCCATTAAACATACCTCATATATTGGGATGCGGTTTTGTCACTTGTGAGTTGTGAAATTAGTGAAGACTTCCAAAATTCATATATGTATGAATAGTGAAAAATGTTTTCTTATGCTCAATTTTTTTTTTAATTCTAGGGGTGTAAAACGGGTTGAGACGAGTTGAATATCATTTTGTTTATGATCAATTTATTGCTAAATTATTAATTTATTCGCTCATTATTAAAGGCATATTTTTTGAGCCAATCTTTAGTGGAATATTCTCTCGCTCAAGTTTAGTTTGTGTTCAATTAAAATATTTTGAGCTAAATCAAACCAAGTCAGGCAACTAGCCAAGTTATTTGACCGTTTTATTGAGTTTAAAATCAATTTTTATAGTAAGATTTTTTAATATACAAGTAAAAGTGAACAATTTTTAAAATCGATACATTCATGATGGCATATATGCTATTAATACTCTTAATACAACTTTATTAATTAAACTATTAATACCAAGCTGAACATTTTGACAAAATTAAGTTGTACATCAAGCTAGGATTTTTCGAGTTAAATCTAGCCAAGTATTTTTTTTTTGTTCAAGTTATGTTAATAAGTTATCGAATTATATCAAGCCAAACATTTGTTCAAACTCTACAATTGCGAGCACAAGCTCAAGCCAAATTATAATTGTTCTTTTTTTTCCAGGCTACAATAATTTTTGATCAAAAAATAGAAGTAAAAATAACTCACATAGAAAAGGCTAAAGGGAGCAGGAACATTGACTAAAAACTTATCACAAATATAATGGGTGGGAGATTTCAGCTTGTGCAGGACAAGGGAAAAAATGTTTCTTGCATTGCAATTGCCCAACCAGAACTTGCAGTATTTTGGAATAGTATTGTTCCTGATCCAATTATACTTTTGTTCAAGTCAGCTTATTATCGTTTATGGTTTTGGGTGTCATGTTCTTGTTGTTTTGATACTTAAAGTGTTGAGGTTTGGATGGTATTGAATGATCAAATGGAACAGGAATGTGTTTTGTTTATATATATGGTCTTTGACCAATTGCATTAGGCTTTTCATTTTATTTTTGGTGGGGTGTGTTTTAATTAACTGATCAATTTTCAAATAGTGCAAAATAATGGCTTTATTTTCATTTTGCTCAATGATGTTGCCGTTTTTTTGGTTTATATGTTGCATCCTAGTATGAGCTAATAATGATGTGAACTTGTACAGATGATTTCATGATAATAGTATCACAATTCAAATGTATATGTGAAAATGAAGGTATTGTTTTAAGGAGAAGGATGTGTTGAAATACAACTACCTTAGTGTTATTTTCACGTGAATTTTAGTGGGTCTCTTTTATTTGGTGTTTGACATCAATTTCAGGTTTTCCGGTACTTGCTCTACTAGCATGGAATCATGTTTCACATGATTGTATATTGCTAGTCTTAAAATATGAATAAAATAAAAAATAGCATTGATAAATATATCTAATCATTGAAATTTTTATTTATTTATTTATTTATTTTTCACGCAAGTCGATATCCGCAAAGAATTATACTTAAAAAATATCCTTTGAAAACTGTGACTCATATATATATATATATAGAGAGAGAGAAAAAAAACTGCTTGCGCCAGGGCGGGAAAAATTTTTTGCCCCAAATTTTCATCAGGGCCATCCGATTAAAGGATGGCCAAGATCTATTAATTTTTTTAAAAAAATTAAAATTTAATCTGGACTGTCCAATTACAGGGATAACCCTATCTTTGAGGTTAGTATCCATTAACGACCATTTCTGGCAACCCCCTCCCCTGCCTAGTTGGCCGTTGATGCCCCCCTTTGCCCTTCCTCCCCTAATCCCGTGGTGGCTGGACCTGGCCAGCAACAGCTAGATTCAACCGCATACCTAAAAAAGAAAAAAAATGTTGGTCACAGTCGGATCTTGTCATAGTCGACCAGGTTCAGCCATAGCAGAGTGGACCTGGCCATCCCCTGATCAGATCTGATTGGGGAACGGCCAAATCCTGCCTGTGGCAGGCCGGTGGTGATCAAACAAAAAATTACCATGGACAACAATTTTTTCCTTTTTGGTCTGCGGCACCTATCTGACCATGGGCGGCCAGTGGCGAGGCCTAAAGGAGGGGGAGGGAGGTGGG
>JAVDBV010052380.1:0-11529 GCA_032619315.1 Piper longum
ATATAAACTCGTGTCTTAAGAACAAAATTCATACTCACAAATATTTCATGGTACTAACATGAAAATATTCTATCTTGCATATCACAAATATCAATTTTTGAATATTAGAATTCAATTTATCTTCCTACAACCAAAGTTAAATCTTTGCAAATAAATAATCATTCTTAATTTTTTCCTATAACTTTTAAATATCGTATAACAATCATATTCTTCTCAAACACTCATAATACAACCACATTTAATTTTAAAGATCAACAACAACCAATTCATTGAAATATTTTGCACAAAATATCAAACATTAGGTTGTTAATGTTCAACAACATAAATTGAATAAATATTTTACTTTCTCCTTTATCTTATGCATTAAAAATAATAAATAGTATAAAACTTTTCTCTCTTTCCTTCTCAAAATAAAAAGTCGAAAAGTTATGACAAGTAAAATTATTTTCACAAGTTTCAATTAAGCCTTAATTTATCTACCATATTGTGAATTCATGTACCAAATTAATTCATTATTTGTTTTTGGTAAAGTTGTATCAATTTTGTCTCAATAAATTTCTTTGATTTTATTCTCATAAAATCTAAAATTTTCTCACAAAGTGATGTATGTTTGCATACATATAATCTTCATAATCTTTCATGGTTTTTCTCATGCACGTATTCATCTTGGTTATTATTATACAAAAAATATTTATTATATTATCTTTCCAAAAATTATTTTGGTGTTTGATAAAAATCCTTAATACGAGAATTTAAATCTCCTACTTTTTCTCAATCTTCATTCACCCCACCAAATTATTAATATTAAAGGTATCTCTCACTCATACTTAAGAAAGATGAGAAAATAAAACTATTTATAGACACTGATTGCATTTACATGCTTTTCCACACATAGAAAAATAACTCATGAAGTAATTTTAAGCCACAATCATATCAAAGTATGTGCTTAAGAAATACAAAATCTTTGATCACCATCTTAAATAAAATATTTTCAATTAACATACTTCTTGTAAAATATATCTACATATGATATAAAATTTTTCCCAAATAATTGGAATTATCAAAGTCATACAATCACTCACTCGTTGACTTGAATTTTAAAATTTTATTAATTAAAATAAAAAAAATCTCAAAATTTGGGTATTTTACTAGATTCACAATAAATTAAAATCACCCAAAATTAAAATTTTCAATTTTCTTCTTCACAAAAAAATCTCCAAATTTTATGATTATTCTTATCAAAATCATAAAAAATAAAATAATTTAATCCAACCCATGAAAGTAAATTTCACATAATAATTTTGTATTAAAATTGCTGATAAATTTAGCATAGTAGAGGTTGGATTTTACATACCTAATTGAAGAAAATGATCACAAAAATAATATGCACAGGCGACTAGGTTGTCCCGGATCTAAGGTTCGACAACGCGTTTTTTTTCAATATAAGACTATCGACCTCTATACTAGAACATTTTCAGGTAAATCATATTCAATATATAATAGATTTTTCTCTTTGAGAGTGCAGCAATATTGCATGATCAGATTCAAACTTCATTTGAAAATAAATTTTAAAAAAGAAAAATTCAACAAAAAAAATCGAAGGCATAGTGAAGAAAAATGAGTAAAGATTGATTTATAAAAAGAGAATTACAAAAAACATGACCCAAAGAAGAACCGGCGAAACCCATCGGTCGTGCGCACTGTCGCCCAAAGTGTGCACCTGCGCGCACGCCTTCTGAAGCCGTGTCCTTATGTGTGCCTTAGCGCGCGAAAGGGTGTGCACGCGATGTTTTAATAACATCAAAATCCAACGTACATATATGCACGTATAATGTATCTGCTCTCCATTAATTTTGTGTTACAACGAGGAACTTGGGGTGGGGGGGCGGGGCGGGCTCTTCAAAACTAAACCCTAAAAAATATGCTCATGAAAGTAATTAAATTTACTTGAAAATTACTAAAAAATATGTTCAAATAAACAATGTCGATCTAGATCGAGGTCATTAACTCCGTCGGCATATGTCTTCATGGAAATTACAAAGGCTTTCTTGGCCCTATCCATTTTTTAGTCCAGTGATTTGGTTTTCCCCTACGCGTAGAGTCTTCATCTTCTGTTTTTCAGTTCCCATGGGCCTGATAGATGGTTGTCATTGACTGGGGTAGAGGAGAATGGCATTTGTCCAAAGAAATGGTTTTCCCTTCAAACCAAGAGCTAGACGACGAATGCAATTTCCTGTATTCAAAGAGATTTCAGCAGTGGGTTCATGATTATCGGGCAAATTTCTGAATGCAATTTTCCTACAAGTGATGGATGGAACTTGTTTCAGAGAACCAAGCAGGCAAAGCTCCTTTAATAGAAGTGTTGGAAAAAAGCTCAGATCACCAGATGGATGTCTCAACATTGTCAGCCAATCAGGATATTCAGGGCCAACAGAGCATGAATTGAGATAAAGTTTGTGAAGACCTTGGAACCATGTACGAATCGCAGTAGATGGTTGATGAAATATCAGAAAACTTTGATGACAAATCTAGAGATTTTTTACTTGCTAAATTTCTCAATGGGATTGAAGCACTTGACCCTCTAATTAAAGAGGTACCTTTGATTGTAAGAATTCATAAATTAGGGATCTATCTCTTTCTCTCGACGTACGGTAAGCTTTCTTCCAAATGATTATATCACTATATGCAAGTCTTAGGGTTTGCAAAGGTCCTACTAAACCATATTATAATCAAGATTTTGGAGAGAACAACTTTCTTGTGTAATAAAGGAAGCTTATTTCATGAATTGTCACACGAACTTAAGCAATGCATCTAAGTTTGTTTGAGGAAATAGCAAATATCAAGCACATTTAGTAGAGTCCACATGTTTATACCAATAATTTGCAAATATTTAACTCATTTTGCTTCCCCCTCCACCTCCACCTCCACCTCTTAATCTCATCTGTCTAATGGTTATGGCATACTTTGTTAAATTTTTTAGCTTATGGCATAATTTGGTAGATTTTTTTCTCCTTGTGGCATAATTCGGTAGACTTTTTTTTCTCCTTATGGCATAATTTGTTAGATTTTTTTTTCTTAGGATTTGTTGGTTGTCCTGAAATCATATAAACTAAATCTAAAATCTGGAGATAAACAATTACGTTGCATTTGGTTGTATAAAAATTTAGTTAAATTTTTTTTTACTTTTAGTCAAAATAGGCCTGTATAAAAATTTTACAAAGTGATTTTTGCATGCGAAAAAAAAAATTGTAGAAAATTTTGGGATGGACACATGAAAAAGATATATTTCATTTTCATGTTATTGTCATACTATTTAAAAATGTAAAAAAAAATCAAAATTTCATAATATTTTATTTTATTGTATTTCTATTTCTTATGAAATTATTTTTTTATTTACACGATTTTCATGCCTACCGAATGAAGCATTAGGATATAAACCCTCGAGTTTTGCTTGATAATTGAGACACTGATCAGTGTAGCCAAGCATATATGTTTTAGAGTTTGGTGCAGTATACGCATATAGTTGCACAAAATAAATCGTTCCTCCTTTTGGAAGCACCTCAGGCAAGTGTTAGATGTATTCATTGAGCTTCCTGATCATTAGAATGCTTCAAGTTAGTTGGTATTAAACAAGATTGCGTATTAATTTATAACAGCATTGATAGTCGACACTTAATATTAAGCACTCAACTCCCTTATAATTTAATGATTATGAACAAGGAAGATCTTAAAAATGTGAAACTACATATTCCATGCCTTCTTCAGTAATCTTGGGGTGGAAAAAAATTGTACTCATCAGCAGTTCTAAACATCAACACATGGGCGTACATATATACAAGTAATCCTTTTTTTTTTTTTTTGAAATCAAGTAATCTGTTTTTATGTTTAACATTAATGCTAGAAAATGAGTGACCATAACGAAAAGGAACTTGTAGAACTTCCATGCAACGCTGGAAACTTCGTTTTAAGCGTGTTACACAACGACGAAGGGAAGTCAAGTGTTAGAATGAAAATGGGCTCAGAATATTTCGGATCATTTTGAGCTACAATCACATGTAATATTATGCGGTAGGCTTTGAATAATTGGCTGGTCCTTCTATCAAAAATCGAGTGTCCTCTTGTGAAGATTAGTTTTATGATGAGAAGCTGGTTAGGATGAACTGGCTCATGATGACAGGATTTCCACCTTGATCAGCCACTAAAAATCCCTGATTAGATTAGTTCACATAAAGAGAAAAAGAAGAAGCACTTAGAAGATGTGGTGTGGCTTCCCCCCTTTCTTTACCCAAGCTATTATTGAAGCATCTCTCTTTTACCTTATCCTCCTTCAGATTCTCCCTTTTTGTTGGGCCTTTCAGCACGCCAACTATCAAAATGGGCTTCAACCTCCTTGAAGCAACAGTGGCAAATCTATCTCATGTCTCCTAAAATACAAATGGTTAATCACCCATCCAACCTTCTTGTAAGTTGGTAACACAACTTCAACAAAGTAAAGAAAAGGGGATAATAAGTTCATGGCAGCGACAAATCCAGTCTTGAATTTATTGATAATTTGATATAGCACATATAAGTACTAAAAGCATTCTACATAATATAAATATACATTCACTCTAGGTTGTCTCCCTTTGCATAGAACGCACATAGCCATCCACTAGTAGCTTAGCTTGGTAGTGAGTGGGTGTAAAACACAAAAGCCTCTTTTTCCCTCCATTCTACTTGTAAGCCTGCTCTCCTTGTGTTCTTCCCATATCTCACTTGCGATACTCTTCTTCTTCCTTCGCCTCTCCCACTGCAGTTGCAAACATGGCTCTTCTCCTCCTCTTCCTCTCCTTCTTCACCTTCTCTTCTCAGTCCAACCTCCCCAACCAGTCCCATTTCTTCACTCTCATGAAACAATCCTTTTCGGGCAGCTCCATCTCCAGGTGGAACTTGCCTCCTTCCTCTCCCTACTGCAGCTACCCTGGTGTGGCATGTGACGATGCCGGCGACGTTCGGGTGCTCGACCTCTCTGGCTGGTCGCTCACCGGCCGCCTCCCCTCCGGTATATGCACTTACCTCCCTAAGCTCCAAGTTCTGAGGCTCACTCACATTTATATCAATGGAGGCTTTCCCCAGGGGATCACCAATTGCACCACCTTGCAAGAGCTCGTCCTCAACTTCACCAACATCACCGGGCAAGTCCCCGGCTTGTCCTCCATGTCCGCTCTCAAAGTGCTGGACCTGTCATACAATTTGTTCTCCGGCCAGTTTCCCACGTCCTTCACCAACCTCTCCAATCTTGAAATGATCAATTTCAACGAGAATGACGGGTTTGACGTGTGGAAGATTCCGGAGGAGATTGCCAAGCTCACGAAGTTGAAGAGGATGATACTCACAACCTGCTCTGTCTTCGGATCAATTCCGGACGCAGTTGGGAATTTGACGTCCATTGTAGATTTTGAATTGAGCGGGAACTACCTCACTGGTTCAATTCCACCCGAATTGGGTAGTCTAGCCACTTTAACCCAGTTGGAGCTCTACTACAACCAGCTCTCAGGCCACTTGCCGGAGGAGCTCGGCAACTTGTCGCAGCTCTCCGACATCGACGTCTCCGTCAACTGCCTCACCGGCAGCATACCGGAGAGCTTGTGCCGTCTGCCAAAGCTCAGAGTCATCCAGCTCTATAACAACAGCCTGACAGGAGAAATTCCCCAAGTTCTTGGCAATTCGACCACACTAACCGGTCTTTCACTCTATGAGAATTCACTCACCGGCCCTTTGCCGGAAAATTTGGGAAAGTACTCAAAGCTTGAGGTGTTGGACGTGTCGGAGAATCGGCTTTCTGGAGAATTGCCCACCGAAATATGCAGAGGTGAGTTGTTGGGCTACTTTCTAGTACTGGACAATCGGTTCTATGGTCGATTGCCAGAGAGTTATACAAGATGTGTTTCACTTGTTAGATTTAGAGTTAGTAACAACCAGTTGAGTGGAACGATTCCGGAGGACATAATGGCACTTCCCCATGCTTCCATTTTTTATTTGGCTCACAATAAATTTGATGGTCCAATGCCTAAATCGATTTCAAACGCGAAGAATTTGTCCGCGCTCTTCCTTCAAGGCAATCTGTTTTCGGGGTCTATTCCTGCCGAGATATCAAGTGCAAGTAATTTGATGAAGATTGATCTGAGCTACAATTTCTTCTCAGGGCCAATTCCATTTGAAATAGGTAAACTGAGGAAGCTAAATTTGCTATTGCTTCAAGGCAACAGGCTCAACTCCACCATTCCCACATCTTTAGCTTCTTTGAAATCATTGAATGTTCTCAACCTTTCAAGCAATCTTCTTAGTGGGAGGATCCCAGTTGTCCTCTGTGAACTCCTACCAAATTCTCTAGACTTTTCAAACAATGATCTAACAGGCCCTGTTCCTCTCCCATTGTTGAAGGAAGGGCTAACCGATAGCTTTGCTGGAAATCCTCGGCTCTGCTTCCCAGAGCATTCAAACTTGGTTGTAAAAGGTCTTCCACTTTGTCAAGAGGGCCAAAATCCCAAGAAACTACATCATATATGGATAATTTTGCTTTGTGGTGCAGTAGTTGCTGTTGGCCTTCTTCTCTTTCTTAGGAAATGGTTTAAGAGAGAAAAAACTGGGGTGGATCAAGACAAACTATCTCCATTGTTTTCTTTCTCTTACTATGTTAGAAGCTTTCACAAAGCCTTTGATCCGAGGGAGATTGTTGAAGCAATGAATGACAAGAACTTAGTTGGGCATGGAGGGTCAGGCGCAGTCTACCGGATTGAATTGAGCAGTGGACAATTGGTGGCAGTCAAGAAGCTCTGGACCCAGAGGAGCAAAGACCCTTCTTCAGATCAGTTCTTCAATGATAGAGCATTAGAGGCAGAAGTTGAGACCTTGGGGAATATAAGGCACAAGAACATAGTCAAGCTTTATTGCAGCTTCACAAGTTCAGATTTCAATTATCTAGTGTATGAGTATATGCCCAATGGAAACCTCTGGGATGCTCTTCACAAAGGGAAGTGCAGCCTTGACTGGCCTACTAGGTACAGAATTGCACTTGGAGTTGCTCAGGGACTAGCTTATCTTCACCATGATCTTCTCCCCCCCATTATTCATAGAGATATCAAGTCTACCAATATACTTCTCAATGCTGACTACCTGCCCAAAGTTGCTGATTTTGGAGTTGCTAAGGTTTTACAGGCTAGAGGAAAGGACTCATCTTTTACTGTCATTGCTGGTACATATGGGTACCTAGCTCCAGGTACTCATCCAATCTACTTCAACTTTAGCATTTAAATTGGTTTTGCTTGTGTATTCTCTATGTGCTTGGGTGATAGTTGCATTGTTATTGAATCTTCTTTTATCCTTCAGATTATAGTACTCATTTTTTAATTATAGGAGACTAATGAGTCTCTATTTTTCTGGTGGCATATTTTAGAATGAATTTATTTGAATACCTGCAGTATTGATCTCCTAAATGTTTAATCAAGTTGTTAAGGAATGATCTTTCTAACACACACCTTGCTATCCTTGAATTTGTATCTAAACACAGAGTATGCACACTCTGCAAAGGCGACGACTAAGGGCGATGTTTACAGCTTCGGCGTGGTTCTAATGGAACTCATAACCGGCAAGAAGCCGATCGAATCAGATTTGGGCGAAAACAAAAACGTAATCTACTGGGTCTTGCAGAAAGTAGCAACCAAAGAAGGTGCAGTTGATGTCCTGGACAAGAGATTGGAAGGTTCATTCAAAGATGATATGGTTCAAACCCTTAGCATTGCAATCAGGTGCACCAGCACCTCACCCATGGCGCGCCCAGCCATGAACGAGGTTGTGCAGCTGTTAAAGGAAGCAGACCCTTGCAGATTCGAACTGTGCAAGTTGGCCAACAGAGCCAAAGAGTCATCTCCCACCACCGTCTCATCCATGGTATGATCAGATAGCCACTAATGTTCCCTAACAGAAGCCTTAGCTTGCTACTCTATATTTAGCACTAGAAGACTCGCGTAAAAACGTCAGAACATGTGGAATATTTCTGCTTCGTGTGTCTGTGCTTCTAGATTGTCAAGAAGCAGTTGCAAATGATGCTCTCTTTTCATGTCCGATTTCCGATCTCTTTCTTTCCTTTGTGTACGTGTATGGATTTCGGACAACTTGACTGCAAACTGCTTTATACTAACGCGCAGCATCTGAGTATAACCAGAACCCACTGCCAAATTATTGCCTTGCTTTTGTGTGATCTTTCTTCCTTGCCTTTTACACTGATTGAAATGGGTGTTGGAAGGCTCATTCGTAAATGGGTATCTTTCTTTACGAAGTGGATTCTTGCATATTAAACTAAAATGTTTGGTGGGATTCTGCACTGGGATCTAGTTGAGGACTGCATGAATATGTATGGTATCTCTTGTGCTGGGCCTTATTAGGAGACTCTATACATTAAAATTATAGAATCATGCTAGCTATAGATGATAGAGAAGAGCATCCTTGCACAACCTAACCCTACAAAGTGAATTTGGAAGCATGAGCTCAACTCGGACTTGGGAATTTTTCTTTACTTTGTAAAGAATTGAAGGTAGCCGAATCTAATCAGCTCACGATTAATCTCTACATTAACAAGTATAGACTGTATAGTTTTTTTTTAAGTAGCTACAAAGTATGGTGCTTGAAGGATATAAAACTTCGAAGTTGGGATGGCCGAATGGGGAGCTCCTGTTGAGCCCATTTAAGTATTATTCCGAAGGGTAGCCAATTAACCTCGCGCCTTGATCAGGATACATTGACTTCAATTTTAATTTTAAAGATGATTTATTTTTAAGAACTTTTGACCAAAAAACTAAATGAGGATATTTTTTAATATTATCATATAGTGGGATAATGAAATTCAATTACCAAAAAAGGGATAAAATCAAATTATCTAAATTAGCCTCTGGGGTTTAATATTTTTAAAATATATATATTATTAGGTCAATTCCAACCAAAATAGCAGCCAACAGGCTCCCCACCCTAGGCAAGCCAAGGACTGGGCATCCAGATTTGGCCACCCATAGGTCAAGGGCGATTGTGCGACACCCTAATTTCAGTTCCCTTCAGAACCAGATCAAAAATATCGTGATCAAGTCAAGTCATGTCTAAAGTAGCTAATCTATAAGTCTCGATTAATAATATAAATCAAAGTAACCCTCTTAGCGTCAAGAGAATGAAATATATTACTAAATATGAGTAAAAAACACATCAAATATAAGTAAAAGTGTAAAAGAAAATAACTACATTGAGCTTAAGTGTATGTTGTGTTTATCTGTCCTCTCACTAAAGTTGACTCAGAATCATAAAACCTACCTATATAATAGGAAAAATATTAGTAACAAGTGTTACTGGTTCAGAAATAACTAATAGTCAAACTGTCACAAGAGAGTTGACCCTCCTGTTAAATGAAAATATTTATATACTCCTCCACAAAATCTCTCGTAAGGGCATTAATTAGGAGTCATCAACCTCGCTCGACAGCATTCCCTTTCTTACTCATCTCATACTTCAACTTTAAAAACTATCTTTTGCGCGAGAACATCAATTTCTTTTCTTCTAACCCTCTACATACTTTATATCACTCTTGGCCCTAAGTACACAAGTTGAGTACTCTAAGGCTTGCGCCTTCAGTACCCTTTGAAACCACAAGTTTAGACATGCACTGCATTACAGTACCCATAAACCTCCACACTTTTTCGGGTTTAAGAAACTCAAAGATAGAGTTGTCATGATCCCTCGGGAATGAAACAGATGCTCACCAAATTCAGAGCCCAATTTGACTAACACGCACCCTATCTCAAGACATAGTTGTCAATTTTTCCCTATCTCACATCTCATTGAAAAATTCGAAAAAATCATATACAAGTCTGCGAAGGGATTTATATAATAGGCCCATAAAGGAATTTATATAATAGGCTCGAGATGAGATTCATATAATAGCCCGAGAAGGGATTTATATAATAGGCTCGAATGCAACTTGCTGTGGATCTTATTTTCGAAATCAAACACGAGTGGTTTCATCCTTTGAGATTATTAATCACGGAAGTAAAATAAGTCTAGATGGCTTGCGTTAATTGACAACCAATTAACACAACCTGCAATCTGAAAATCAAATCAGCAATATAGTATAGCAATAAAAAGTGAGAAGAGTCTTAACAGATCTGTGGTCCAAGCTCCAAGCGTGATATCTCTTCTACGATGAACTTGGACTTTGAAACCTACATCGAAACCCACTGCTAAATAAAATAATGATATTTCTATATAACGAATGTTCGTAATGTATGTTCACATCATCAATGAATCATAATAAGAAAGATAACACTACGTAAACCTACAACTAAACATACAGTACACAAATCGATATATAATAAAGGAAATAACTAATAAAAATAATAAATAAATAAATACATACACTCATGAATAAATAGATAAATAATAAATACATAAAAATAATATTTACTTTAATCATAAAATAATAATACCATTATATTATATAAATAATGGCTAAACACGAGTAAATATCATATATATTCTTATTAGTAAACATATAAATAATTAAATAATAAATACATAATTATTCAATAAATAAATAAATAAATAGTTAATTTTAATTAATCATGAATAATAATAATATCATAGTCATCTCACACAGAATACATAATTAAATAAAAATAAATAATAGCATATACACAACGAACAAACAAATAAATAATTAAATAAATAAATAAAGTTTAGTAAATATAAATAAGATTAATATTAATAAGTAAATATATCAATAATAATAACAAACAATCACATAAACATCCATCATATATAACAAACATAGAAATAAAAAGAAATAAAAAATAATGAATAAATAAATAAATAGATAAATAAATAAATAAATAAATAAACACTCATAACATAAAAATATGCTAAATAAGATAAATATACATCTAAGCTAACGTAGGGGTTCTCGAGTTATAGAAAACAGTCGAAGAATGGTAGGTTGAAAAAGGCGAACTAAGTCAACTTGGACGAGTCGATCGAGTAGACTCAATTGAGTTAAACAACTAGCCAGGCTAGACCCTGGTTGCACGAATCGGCCGATTCCGAGCGGAATCAGCCGATTTAAATTGAATCGGCACGTTGCCGATCCGATTTCGGGGCCGAATCGGTCGGCCCCGAATCGGCTTCCAAAACGGGCGATTCAACCCGATTCTGATCAATTTAAATCCGAATCGGAATCGGGGTAAATCGGCCTAATTGGTTGTTTTGATAAATTATTAAAATACCCTTATTTTTATATTAAATAAATTATTTATGCATGGGTAAAATGGGAATTAAAAGGTGATAATGACCAAAATACCCCTAAATTACTAAAATACTCTTGGTTTTATATTAAATAAATTATTTGTGTATAGGTAAATTTGAAATTAAAGTTTGATAATGACCAAAAGGCCCTTCCGCCTCCCACTGTCGCTGCTGCCTGTTTTCCGGCCAGGCGGGGCGGAGCCGCCGGGGGAG
>JAVDBV010052381.1:0-19107 GCA_032619315.1 Piper longum
GCGCCTCGGTCCCACCGAACCCTTCAAACCCAGACTAAATCACGAAATGACCGCGGTCACCCCGGGGGCGGACAATCCCGCGCCCGAACAATTAATAATAATAATATTATTATTATAAACTATATTTTTATTTATTTATTTATTATTTAATTTTAAATAAAAAATTATAACCCACATCTAATGTTAGTAATAACCTAGTTTTCTATAAGTCGTTAAAAATGAGGGTATTTTTTATTTTTTATTTTTATTTGAGATGTGAGTGAGTTAAAGAAAAATCATTCGTCCTTATTCATAATTTAATATAGACTCATTTAAACGGGTTTTAAAAATATTTTATATGTAGAATTTTAATTAAATTTATATGAAGAATAGAATTATTCGTCCATATTTAGAGCTCATTTAATATATATATATATATATATATATATATATATATAATTTTTTCCTTTCTAATTTCTTATTTTCCCCTTCATTAACATCTTTATTTTACATTTTTGTTTATGATGAGTGAGTGGCTTTGGAATCATGTTGGTATTGATCATGAACAGTTGAAATTTTTTCTTTGAAAAAAATATTTGCAATGAGTTTGATGCAAATAGTGGAAGATAATTTGTGCTTTTCTTTGTGATGGGTGTCAATCCTTGGATCTATGTATGAGTTTTGTTTTTTATTTCCTAAGTTTCCATCTTTTATTTATTATATATTACTTTTCTCCGACCACAGACGGCGAAGAGGAAGAAGACGCTACTTTTTCCGTTTCCGTCCACCGACTTCGCAGGCGAGTTCCTCACCGGCCAACGAGATTCTCGCGGCAGGCAAAAAAGCTTTCTTTTTCACATACCTTCCCCTTCCTCCGCCTGCTTCCGATATCGTATTGCTTGCGTATTGCTTGTGGGTGGACTTCGAGAAGTCGGCTATAGGTTGTCGCCAACTGCCCCATGAGTTTGGTGGTAGCAGGATAAATCATTTTATTTTCTGTAAGCAATTGCAATGGATCGTTCCTTGTGCAAAAAATTTAAAACGAATACTGTCATCTTCGATTCCTCCTCTTGTGCGTGGTTGTGTTGCTCGTGCGGGGTTATGCAAGGATCAGATGACTTCCGATCACACTTGGACGCTGGTTTCAATGAGGCTACTGGTAACGTTGTCTACAGTCGAGCAGCTCGCTCGTTTGTCAGCCATTCACACAATCAGAGGGTTTATGTTCACGGTGCTTCTGACTTCAAGGAGAGGAAGATATATTTAGCTCAGCGGCAGATTGATGTTATCACGATGAGCTTGCACTTTTCTGGCCACCAATCAAGCGAAGTTAGAAGGTTGATTGTATAGATCACCCAAGGTGATTATGGTGGGTGATTATGGCCAAGGGAATTGTTTTTGGGCTCTGATTGCTGCTGTCTCCTATGTTGTGATCAGAAGACATCATCTTCCAATATCAATGACCGAAGTGTCTTCCATAGTCGGGTGCGGGGTTCACGAAGTTGGACAAATGGTAGCCAGAGTTACCAGTCACATGAATCTAAGCTTACCGGTTTGATCTACTAGCTTTCTTTGAAAGGGTGGCCAAATCTTGTTCGGGTCTTTCAGAGGCTGATAATGAGAAAATTGACATCAACGTCAAGCAAGGCCGGTTTTTATTAACATGTTGTCGGAAATGGTTTTTGATCACTGGAAGACAACCACTACCAATGATAGCTGCCGTTTTGACATTTGTGGCTGAAGTGAACGGGGCGAGACTTTCTATAGAGGAGGTGGCAAAGGAGGCACATGCAGGACTTCACACGAGCAGTAAACGTTACATGGAGCTGAAGAAGACATTGGTGAAAGCACCTAAAGATTTACCACGGGGAAAAGACATTACTGTTAAGAATGTTGCTTTGAATGCTCAATCCATTTTTGTTTTTTTGTAAAATAAATCTAAGTTCAGTCCCTCCCTTGAACCACATTCCAAGGTTGCCCCACTGTGTAGTGAGTGTGATGTTAAAGTAGTTCTTTATGACTGTTTTAAAGGGGAAGTTCAATATTTTGAGGATTGTTCGGCTAAAGTTGATGTGAATTACCATGCAACAGATCATGAAAATGATGCATTAGCGACAATATCAATGACTATTCACAGCTTAAGCTTTTTGAGGAATGCCTGTCTATAGCTTATCAGAATTTTTTTAACAAAAATGGTTCATGCGAGCTCGCAGCTGCAGAGAGAGCTTCAGTGTTCAGGAAGAAAAGAAAAGGAGTAGATACAACTTCGAAATATCTAGATTGGTAGGGGAAAATGCAGCAATTTTCGTGGGAAAATTGTGAGGAAGATGGTCTCAGTTTTGATGCATTGCCTACATCCTTCGTTACGGAAGAGAAACATGTGAGAAAAGGAAAGCAAAGGTTTTTGCTGCTAAGCAACGAATTGACGACATAATGAATCCAAAGACATCACTTATGAAGGAAAATAATGAGCTTTTTTTACCAGAGAACTTCCGAGTTAGGACAAGGCAAAGACTCGACTGGGAAGATTGCACCATTGAACTCCTCCTTCTGCATCAAGTGAGTGAAGAGGAAATAGAGCTTGGCTATTATAATACGCTTGTAGATCTTCATGTATTTAACTCGTTTGAGCATCGTCAAAGAACCATTAGAGCAAAGGTGTAAGCCTGTTAACTTACATTGCTCTCGTACAGTTTTTCTGATGAATGCATTATTTTACTTGTCTTTTTCATCTAAATGATTCATGTAGAATCATATTTCTTCACCTAGATGCATTTGCAAATGCAGTACTGTTTATGGTTTATGGCATTGATGAGCTCTATATTGTTTTTAAATGTATTACATTATCCTATTCTGACAAGACTTAACATCTGCTGTGGTTTCTGGACATGCCAACTGCAACGTTAGAGAGAAACATACAACTCGTCTTGCCAATTATGGTGATTTGGTAGTCATTAAAAGCCAAAAGGAGGTAGCCCAGAACCAATCATTTACATCTGTCAAAACCTTCAAATTCTGATTTTCGTCAGGAAGATTACAGAATTGATGAATCTGAATGGGTGGTTTTACCATCTTTTGCCTTTTGCTGGAAACTGTTAGACAAGATGCTCCGGTGATTATGAATTCATTGCCTCGTCAGGGCTCAACTCTCCTTGTGTCCTCAAATATGGCTGCCGATGGCATACCTGTCATTCTGTATTCTAGCCAACTAGTTGGAGGTGTAAGCTCGTCTACAGACTATCTACCGTAACTGTTGAATGTGTATTTGCCGAGTCAACACCTGCCTTGGGCGACGAGATTTTGTCCCATGGGTTTTGTTGTCACAGTAAAGGCGCATTGTAAGGGGACCTTGGAAATCGTTTACATCTTGATGAAAGCTGATCCCGAGCACCATCTATACTGTAAGGATATGCCCAGCCTAGTTTTACTCAAACAGGTGAATTTCCATTCCTCGTAGTTTTACCAAGTTACTTTATTTCTGGAATCTATAAAGCTTGTTTCTAATTGCTCTTTTATTCCCAATGCTTGATTAAGCTTTCGTCATTCCTCGTACTATTTTAAATTGCAGGTCACATTTGCTTATGAATTCTTTTGTTTGTAAAAATTCAGATCATGGTAATGAAATGCTTTTAATACTTGTAGAGGCATAGCCTTTTTTTGTTCTCTGGTTTCTATTGGGTTTGAAAAAAAATGTTCTTTTATCGATTAAATATTAAGTAGAAAAACTAGTTATAATTTGTTATTATTTGTTGGCACATACATGTTTGATGAATCTGTTCAATTGGTGACTGGCAATGCTTTAACAGAACATCAGTGATGTGAGGAAGGTGCAGCCATTGAAATCCCATTGTAAAAAGCTTCTCCCTGCCCTGACAAATTATCAATTTATAGATTTGCATTCGTTGAGCGCTTATTGTGGGTCCAAGTACTGGATCTCGTCACAACGAACGTCAGCAGTTTCCTTTTAATTATAGAAGGTAACCAGCAGTTTGCACCTTTTTTTGGAGGATCAGTTTCCTGGCCAATGCCTAGCGTGAGTATGTGGTTTGCATGATTGCATTTGTCTGGGAGAGACTTCTTGTCTTGTCCGTCGAAGTTGCAAGGTTCATTTGAAGTGACTGTACACTTGCTCTCTTTTTTTTTATGTTTACATGTCTTGCATTTTAAACCTTAACAGTTCTGACCTTTGAGTGGTGTTGACATGGCTGGTCATTTGATTATTTTTGTAGAAATGGAAGTGTGCCCGCAGTTAATTCCATACTTCACTAAAAAAAAATTAGGAACTCCAATGAAGATTACTTGTTTGTTAAATTTACCAGGTTTTGAGGCAGTGCAACTTCTCAAATGCATAAATTTTAGCTAACAACAAATTCCGTAATTTTACTGCCTTGAAGCCTCTGAGATGGATTCTTTCGTTTTCGGCTTTGGATATTTCATTCAATGAGATTGGAGTACATTCCATTGCAATTGAGCCACTATTTATGTTCTTCTCCATTCTGACTCAACCGATGCAAATTGGACTCCGGAGGCCTGTGGAACAGGTAACGTGGGGCTCGGAAACCGCTGGAGGCAGCTGTGACTTTGAAGGATATGAATTTAGTGCAACTAGATGTCACGCGAAATGCTATTAGCTGGTAAAAGTTCAAGTTTGGCATCCGGAGGATTCTTCCAAGTTTTTAGTGGTTGTATGGATTGGAAACACAATATCGTGGAAGTTGTTTTTCTCCAAGTAATGGTACATTGAAAAATCTAGAGAGAGGGGGTAAATTGAAAAATCAAGAACACCAACACTAAGCGCTTTAGATTAATACTGAATATAAATATGATGATTGTTAAACGGTTTCAAGGGGTTATAATTACACAAATGAATGACAAATTTAATTAACAGTATCCATTCTGGTTCGGTAATTTAACAGTACGAAAAACTAAAAAAGAATTGATATATTATACAAAGCTCCATATAAGATCACATCAATTTCTTCCTTTCTGACATTATTTGCGGGGATCATATATTTTTACATTTGTGGAGACTGATCCAGTTATCCGTCTACAATATGGTGCAACATTGATTTGTTTTCCTAGCCTGTTTGTAAAACATCTACAACAAAAGTAATAGACGACGTTAAAAATCTTATCACAAAGTACTGGCCAAGCAGTTAAAACGCACCAACGAAAATCACAAATGTTAATTTGCAGCTTGCACATTACCTTGACAATTTCAAGTAAAAGATGCAAGAAAACATCAAACAAAACGAGATTTTGCTTGATGTTTTGTTTTTTTTCAGAAGCTATAAATAACAAATTTCTATTTCGGTGGCATTTAGGTTTACTTTTAAAATAGAAAGATAAAAGCAAGCGAAGAAGCCAAAATGAGCCAGGATGAAGTTGAAAAACAAAGCTCAACCTTCAACTTGACTCTGCTCATTATTACCACCTAGTGTTTAATAATTACATTAAACAAGTAAAAACACATAATAAATATATCACTAGCAAGCATAAATAACTTTTACTCGCACATCATACCATCATATCAGTCTCTCAAATAATAACCATCATAACAGAAGTACCTGAGAAGCTGCACTGAGATCAGAACTTTTTGCAACTAAGCTGTCAAGCTTTTCACCTCGGTCAAGGACACTATCAATGGTCTTATGCTGCATCAAATGATTTAAAATAAACCAGAAAGCACAAGCATCAACAAATACAAGCACTCAACTTTGAAAATTTTAAATTCTATACATATTGCCGTCTAGGATACATTACATCATTTCAAAATTCTATTGAACTATGTATTGCAGCCTACTTTCACAGACACTATGTATAAAGTATTTTCTTTGCTTGATTATAACATATGTACTATTCATGGCTGCCAATTTGGCATCTTACATCTCGCACTGAAGTAGGAAAAAGATATCAAAATCAGAATATAACATTTAATTAATCAAAGCACTCAGCCCCATAACTTCTCTTAGTTATGTAGGCCTACAAATTGGGTTAACTAAAAATATTTGTCAGCAAGCGCACAAGTAATATTGCATCAAAAAAATAATGTTCAAAGACTTACGAGTATGATTTTAGTTTCATCCAAATCCCTTTGAATCTTAAGCAACTTGTCAGCTTCCGCAGGATCCTAAAAGCATGAACCAAAAATAATGGTTGAATAGCTACTCTCGAAAACTTAGTAAAACGTTTATGGGCTACACAAAGAGAATTCAGATATACCTGAAATTTGGTTAGAGCTTCATTTAAATAAGGCCATGGCTGTGTGGCATCCGTTGTAGCTGTTCGCCAAGATTCTCCAAAATTCTTTTGGTGTTCATCAAGAACCTAATATGAAATAAATGGTCTGGTTTAATATTTTACACCATGTTCTCATCCTGATACTCAGTGTAACAGCATGCTATGGTAGCCACATCTTGATCAAAGCGCACTTAGATGCTTAATAAATTGTCTTTTACTTGAGCTGTTAAGTGAAGTTGCTTACATATTGCGAGAAAAATAGCAGTTCAAGAAATAATCCAATTTTTATTAAAAGTATAAAAGTTTTTTTTTATGCTCGTCATTATATTCAATCCTCTACTAATCAATTTTAATACTCTCAGACAAACATAGCTGAAAAAAATTTCACACTATGAAATCTTTTACTATGAAAGACAATAGTAATTGCTAATGAATATTCTCAGTAATGATCTGGTTCTCAGAAAATTACTGAAATATTGTGCATCTATCAAGTAAATCTGAAAGAGAATATCTGCCTGATGTAATTAGTAATTTAAGACAGAACCCATAATTACTGATCAGCCCATCAACTTAACTCTTTGTGCGGAAGCATAGAGCTTCCAATAGAAATTAACAAGATTAAACAAATTTTTTTTGGCAATAAACAATATACTATATTGGCAACGTCTACAAATGTATTGAATATACTTTAAAAATAAAAAAAGAAAAAAAGGGAGCAAATTGGCTGACCTGGTTTAAAAGGGAGAACGCACTGCGAACAGGATAGTGGTAATCCATGAATGCCAAGGCACAGAGGCCATTTCGATTGTAGGAATGGACCTTATATTCTAAGATGAAAAATAAAATTAAGCAAATCAGCGTAATAATCTTATCATAACATGTGCTCGTCCAGAAAAACAACGGAAAGGCTTGTCTCCGACATGTGATTAGAGAAGCAGACTATGATCATTGCATTACATATCAGCAACAACAACAGCAAAAACGAAAGGAGAATCAAACACAACAAACGTTTCCTGGCATACAATCAAACATTCTTTCAATCAAGATCTCACATTTCGATGATGATATGATAATAACAATCAGATCCGCAGCAAAATACAAAGAGTGAGATTTTTTTTTTTAAAGAAGACTGATTTTCACCGTCAAATGTAACAAATCGAATCATTAACACCCGCCACAAATAAGAAAAGTCAGAATATAGTACTTGGGATGGGATTGAAGAAAAGAAAAGAAGAGATGAGAGAGAGAGAGAGAGAGAGGGGGAGAGAACCATCTTGTTGGACGGATTGGCGGTGGGAAGGGGGAGTGCGCTTGGCGACGGTGCGGGCGAAGAAGAGGATGAACTCGCGGGCGGCGGGGCGCTGGAAGAAGCCGAAGTGGGAGACGTCAGAGGCGGAGGCCAGGATCACCGGCTCCGACGAGGGATCGCCGGAGGCGGATTTGAGGACCAGCAGCGCCGTGATCTTCATCTTCTATTCCGCCGTCGACGCCGGATCTATCGCCGACCGCCTACCACGTTTTTTTTTTTTTTTTTTGGTGCGGAGAGAATAATACAATTAATAGTATATAATAATTAAAAAAAAAAAAGCGACTGCGCTTTGCTTGAAAGGTACGCGAGTTTTAGACGCGTTTGGGGCTGTCACAACGAGTCGGCAGCTCAGCTTGGGCTCCCTCCCTCCCTTCCCCTCAAATCCGGTTAATATTGAACGCCAACTCTTGAGTTAAACTCGTGTGATGTAGGTAGAATGTAAGTATTCTCTGGTGTTCTACTCGGTAAATTTTTAGACGAATTTGAAGCATTTGTATCATACTTCAAAGTCATTGGCAATAATTTTTGCAAAGTTAATGTAGAAAGGTTTGCTTAAAAAAAAGAAGAAGTAGTCTTTATAAACGCTGAGTCGGCAAAAAAAAAACCAGGGTGGGCACAAGAGGTAACTTCAAGGATATTTCCTAAGTCGGCAAACCCCAAAGAGTAGTCTTTATAAACGCTGCTTTCCCTTCCCTTTCTCTGTCACGCATAACATACTCACCTTTTTCTCCACTCTTCTTCCTTAGCTGAAGTATTTGGTACTCCCCGTCCCACCTTCCTGCTCCTTGCCGTTCATGGCGATTCCCAACCTCCGCAACATGCTCAATGGCGACTCTCGCATCACAACCACTCCTATCCACAATCCTGATTCATACATGGTACAGTTAACATCAAAGTACTACCACAATTTTCAACTCCATATCGTGCCAACCAATTATGTCTCATTTCATTTCTCATTTGCAGGTCTCACCCATGAGAGAGGTGGTACTGAAGACACAACTTCACTGCTGCTGTGAGGGTTGTATCAGGAAGTTGATAGAAACATTGTTCAAAATCAAAGGTACAGATACATTTTTTTTTTTTCAAATCTCTCCATTTTTAATCCTCGTTCGATGAGCTGATCTACTATTGAAATTCTTTTTCTTATTATTATTCAAGATTGGAATTATAACTTAATCGATGACGTTTCAAGTTATTCTTTAGTGGTTACCATTTTGAGTTTTTGCGAAGATCACATTTATCCACTCGTATTTAAGTATATATAATTTACTATTGTTAGACGTTGATCCATATCATAAAAGATGAATAAATAAATATTTATGAATAAAAAATCTATTCGAGACGATTACACGAACAGAGTAGTATGTCTATGTAACCCCACGGTGTAAGGCTGAAAAACTGGTCCTCTGTCATCTTTATAAGTGTTTTTATATGAAAAAGACTCTTCATTAGTAATTGAAAACAAGTGTTAAGAGATAAATCGGTTCACTAATTTTTTGATTATGAAATTCTGTACTTCTTTAATCAATTTTTTGCTTCATGTTTATGGCATAAAAGTTTTCCGACAACTATTGTTTAAAAAGATTTGCAATATAATCAATCCATGTCAATTATATGGTGAGCAACGAGCTGACCAAAATGAGGCGGTTCACATTTGCAATTTGCAATGGTTTATCAGGTTTTTCATTTATAGATGAGTCATATCATTTAGTAACGTAACATCAAATGGCTAAGAATAACTTCTCATGGCAGGTGTTCAGCTTGTAAAAATTAACGTTAAGGAGGAACTGATTATGGTACAAGGAACCATGGACACCAAGGAGCCGCCAGCCCGCCTCAGGAAGAAACTCGATCTGAAAGTAGAGGTCGTCTCACTCTGACCCCAACCTTCCTCTGTAAACGGGATTATAGATGACAAAGTAGACCAACAAATGAGCAAACACAAAAGCACACTAGCAAGACAGACGACGGCGAAAGGGAACACACCAGTCGTGAAAAACTCACATCCTTCAATAGTCGAAGGATGTTATGTTATGTGAGTTGAGAGTCACTTTTTCAGTGCATGCCCTGTTATGTGATACGAGAGTCACAAGGGATTGCAAAGGGATGGAAAGTTAGAAACTACCAAAAAAAATGGAAAAGAAAAGAAGAAAAAAATCGTTGTTTGTTGTGAGTAATGTAGAAATCTGTTGTTGAAGCAGAAATGGACTTATCGGTCCCATCGTTTTGTTTGATTGCTGATTACTTAATTACTTGTAATGTGATCAT
Organism: Piper longum; assembly: GCA_032619315.1. Lineage (NCBI taxonomy): Eukaryota > Viridiplantae > Streptophyta > Magnoliopsida > Piperales > Piperaceae > Piper > Piper longum. Next base: position 9,797 of record JAVDBV010052381.1, read on the forward strand.
TTTGTCAATAATAATCATACCAAGCTTATAAATAAATTTACACCGAGTTGATGTCAACATGTGGAGAATCAGCCCAATTATATTTCATTTCCCAACTGGGATATATTGTATTGGTTCACCCATAAGCTATTAAATGATATACTAATCAATCAAGATTCAAGAGATGGTCAGTCGATGAGTTGGCTCATTTACAAACATTGATTCAACGTTGATACGAGATAAAAAAGGAAGGCGTGTTGTAAGAAAAAATTTGCATATGAATACTTGCCTGTCTTCCTTTTTTTATTTTGAACCAACATGTCTTCCTTTTTGATCTGGCTTTGCGTCATTTGGTTGAAAAACCTTCAATGTACGCTCAACATCGCTTTGCATGTGAGGTCAGCATTTGATTTCGCGATACTTAGAGCATCCCCCAACCAACTTGTTCCTAGCAATTTCGCCCAAATGACTGTAACGTTTTAGGCTCTTGCTTAGAAGTACAACAGTGACATCAATTTTTTATATCGACCAGTTTAGTTGATGTCTCGCCATTCATTTCTTAATTTGCAGAGTCTTCGTCGCATGAATAGATGCATCATCATCATATAAACTACCCAGAAACCGTGGTGTTTGTGGGTCACTTTTTTTTTATACTCTAAAGTGTTTTGTATGTTGTGCGATCCCAGAAGGGTGGAATTCAGGTAACCGGAAATGTTCCTGTTAAACTCCCAACCTCTGTTGAGCGTCGACTTCTCCATGGGCCCCTGATAAGTTTCCTTGAAATACTCAGAAATGTACAGGAAACTTATTGGGACAATATTTCAAACAGATGATTAGTTGAATATTAGCAAACAAGATGCTCAAAACCATCCAATTACCACCTATCTTCACAAATTGCCTTCTGAGTGGCCATGGCTTTTCCCAATCTCCGTAACATGATTAATGGCTACTCCCGCCCTGAAACGTTTCCTACCCAAGAACCTTCGAGTCTTCATCATGTTAAAAAGAAGCAGATCAAACTCAAAGAAGTTGATATGGAAAGAGAAAAGGCTAGCTTTGTTTTCGCTACTGCTTCCTGCTCTATTTTCTCCCTTCTCTAGTGAACCTCATCCTGAATTTTTTCCCATAACTACGGTGACGAAATAAGGTGGAAATCCACACAGATACGAATATCAATTCTCCTAATTTACGTTGGACACCACTTTGGGGACTGGAACGTTAGGCGTTCATCGAAAAATAGCCACGAAATCTGCTATCCGCGTCTGTTTTTTATCCTCTCCCTTATCCAATGGGCAACTTCTCGAATTTTCTCCGATGATAGCGGCGACGAAATCCGATGGAACTCCACCCAGATCGGAATTTGACTTCACCGGATTCATTTTGGATAACATGGCGGGGCCTGGAACAATCAGCATTGATCGAAAAATGGCCACGAATCCTGCTCTCCGCGGCTGTTTTCTGCTCTATTTTCTTCCCTCTTCTCCGGTCAGCAAATTCCTCGCAAAATTTCGACGACGGCAAGAGTCCCCAGTGGCAAGTATGGGTGGCATTGTATCGGGTGCGCTCCAAGCTCCAAGCCAATGGTCTTGAGCTTCGCCGGAGATGTGGCTCCGACGAGGGGAATCCTCCCGATCTGGTCAGTGGCGCTCCGGCTTTTGTTGCGAACAGAAGACGGTGGTGGTGGGCAGGGCTCTCCTTCTCCTTCGACGGATGGGGGCAGCAACTTATACCGGAGAGGCAATGATGAACAAATCATCTTCGAGCTTCAGCACCTAGCAGCGCCTTGGTGGGGCAACAACTCGATGGAGCTCCTTTCCAGCGTCTCAACACTAAGCAAATCAGTCTTCAATGGGCAAGGCCTCAAGAGTCCGGCATTGGCGAGTAGTGACGTCTTTCCTCCTACATCTGCCTTTCAGTGGCAGCTTTTCTCCTCCTCCAGACTTCACCAATAGAAACGGTGGTAGGATAACCAATTTGGCAGGACTTGGATCCAGCAAGGCAGCAACGCAGGTAGGAAGCAGCAAATCTCCAATCCGTCCCTTGTTCTCTCGGTTATGAACAGACCAATGATAGAACAGAGCAACGAGACAACTGAGGAACTTTAGGCAACCAGGCGGCAATAGTGGTAACAAGTTTCCTTCTTTCTTCTTCCAATTGATCTATGTTTTCACCAAGACATCTCGACTCTAGCAAGCTTCACAGCAAGGACAACACTGTTTTCTGCCACCGCTCTATTTTTTCTTTCTTTTTTTCTTTGTTGTAACATCGGTAGGTAGGGCTATTCTTATCTTTCGAGGACTTCTGGCAACAACTCTTGTCTCGTGGCGAGCTTCGACGGTGGCGAGCTTCATTTTAATTATTAAAGTAATTATAATAAAATTAATTTTAAAATATTACTAAACTAGTTAATTGTTAATAAATTTATAATTATATTATATTAATGTAAAAAAGTGATAAAATTTTATCAACCTTTCCAAATATACTTCAGACTCATTAAAAAAAGTTTAACTTTTGTTAAAAAAAGTTTGAATTAGATGCAAATTCACTGTAATAATAATAATAATAATAATAATAATATTATTATTATTATTATTATTATCCAATAACCTTTAGTATTCACAGCTCCCGTAGTACTAAGTACAATGGGATCCCGAAATTCACCCACCAATCGTTTGGCTAAGCATTGTTTGTGGGTGAAAAAGACAACGAATTTGTCTACGTCAATGGTCAATCACCACGACGAGGAGGGCCCCTCTTTTCGTTCACAAGCCAGGGGCGGCACAAGCGATGACTTCCAGGGGAAGGCAATGTATGCGGTGGATCTTTGAAGAGTCGGCAATTTCCTACCCCAAAGAATAGTCTTTATAAAACACTGCTTTCCCTTCCCTTTCTCTGTCACGCATAACATACTCACAATTTTCTCCACTCTTCTTCCTTAGCTAAAGTATTTGGTGCTCCCCGTCCCGCCTTCCTGCTCCTTGCCGTTCATGGCGATTCCCAACCTCCGCATGATCAATGGCTACTCTCGCACCACAATCACTCCTATCCAAGAAGCTCCTAATTTTCGTGATGGTCGAGGCAGTGATAGACCTCCTCCTCCCACAGTTCCTTCTGATCATCCTCGCACTATCTTAGTCACTTCGGAGGCGGCTAGCTCACTTCCACCACAACAATCTCATCGGCAGCCGCTGGTACCATTCCTATCCTCATCGTCATTTGTTTTTTTAAGAACAAAACCCTCCAGTACACTTCTAATTTTTTACTTCATTCTTGCCAATTCATGAATTCTTCTCTAACGGGCCGCTATATACAAGTGCAGCCCCCTTCCACCAAAGCTGTGCTCAAGGCGACCTGGTTGCACGGCGAAGACTGTGTCCAGAAGACAAAAAAAAAGATAAAGAGGATCGCTCCCGTACAAGGTGACAGTTACTGATCAGCATCTGACTTTGCTCTGCGTGTAGTTTTTTATGGATCACGATTATGTGTCTGATGGTAAGTGTTAGGCGTATTTTTCGGTGGACTTACCAAATTAATAAATATATTAACCTTGATTTAGTCTCGAGTTAATCAACTATTATCTACTTATATTTTCCTTAGTTTAAAATAATGATGAAAAAGTTTATAAATATTACACCTTCTCTCCCTTATAGGTAGAATAATGAGTTATAATGTTTTCAACGAGAGGGATCCATTCCCCTCTAATGATGAAAATTAGATTTTTTTTTCTATTGATCAAGTTTTTAATTGCGAGCGTGGTGACTCTTATCCATCGATCCATTCTGTTGCAGGTTGAGTTTTTATTTTATTTATATTTTATCATATATATTTAAATTTGTATGTTGGTAATTGAACAATTTGATTGCTTGTAATGGATAAAGATCCGAACTTTATAATATTGATCAAATCTTAACGATGAATCACACATTAATTTGGGAATTAAAAAATATGAGAGATATAAAATTTAAATTATGGACATGATATTTTGTGATAGTACTTGAGATGTTAAAGTTAACATACATAATTGACGTGTATTCGTCAAAATTTGCAATGATTTTGTACAATTTATGTTTAGTAACACAAGAAATAGTATGTTAAATGAAATGAATGATTTTTTCATCAAACATTTGACTCTAGTATTGAAGTAGTATTGAGAGATGAGACATCAGTCCTTCAAGTTATGTATGTCGCCTCAATAAAAGATTGAAATGAGACCGTTTTAAAAAATAGACGATGATGTTTCCCACAATTATACTCTCATATAACCAAACATGAAATTTAGATAGTTGTATCATTTATAATTGTAGGTTGTCTCAGGCTAATTACCTAAGTGGTAATTGGACTTAAATTTATATGGTGTTGATAAAGGACATATGCTCTATGCGAGTTATTTTCAATGTAAATATCTATTCTTCATAACATGTGATTTATATCACGTGTCTTATTTCGACTAAGAGGATAGTGGGAGAATGATTCATGCTTCTCCATTGAAGCAGAACAGTATCCTTAGTTACTTTCAATTATATTTGAGATAGTAAAATGATGTTTTTTTTGTTTAGTTTGTTACCTACAATTTGGAGGTAAGGGGCATGTATAAGAAAATCATCATTTAGTATATAAAAAACAATTTGAATGAAATGAAGACTATTATAAAGTGTATCTAATTCTAAGAATTTTAGCCACTATGTGGTTACCTAGGGATATGTGCCAGGAGTATTTGTCAAAAAGGAATTTTGTGAAAAAAGAAATAGGACACGAATGGCCATACTACAAGGGTATCTATACTTGAGAAGAAGCTTTCGAATATGCGAGGGAAAAATTAGGGCATGAATACTATATAGAATCAGGAACTCTGGTAAACATATTACACGCTCAAGGCACTAGAAGAATGAATTGACATTAGAGAATGTGAATTGACCAGGGTGAAAAAGAGGTTATAAGAAACCAAAGAGGAATTTCACCGCACCATTGGAGTTTTTAGGAAATAAAAAAGAAGATTTAGAAATAGAAAATGAAACATGGAAACTATTAAATCAGCACTCATACTTTAACATAGGAAAAGGAGAAAATTTGAAAGAAAAAGTAAAAAATATACCTATAATGAGAGAGTTGGAAAAAATAGGATTAATAAGAGAAGATATTTTAAAAAACAAATGCAATCATGAATTTAGTCTAAATATAAAAAATCCGGATATAATAATAAGAACGGCTAATCTAAAAACAATCCCATAGATATAGGAGAATTTAAAAAAATTAAACAATTATTAGATCTAGGAGTAATTAGAAGATCAACCAGTCCTCATCGTTCTGTTGCATTTATAGTTAGAAATTATGCAGAAATAATTAGAGGAAAGGCTAGAATAGTATATAAATGTAAAAGATTAAACGATAACACTGTACGATGATGCTTATAACCTATCTCATAAAGATAGTATTCTTAACTTAATACAAAATAAAAGATATTTAGTAAATTTGATTTAAAAAGTGGATATGATTAGATAGAAATGAAAGAGGAAGATAGAAAATGGACTGCATTTATATGCCCGGAAAGATTATTTGAGTGGAATGTACTATCTTTTAGATTAAAAAATGCTCATGCAATTTTTCAAAGATATATGGATTCCTTATTTAAAGAACTAGACTTTTGCATAGTATATATAGAAGTCATTTTAGTAGTATTCAAAGATATGATAGAACATATAAATCATTTAGAACAAGTTTTTAATATCATTAAAAAGGCCGGAATAGTTGTATCCTAAAAGAAAACGAAAATAGAAAAAGAATATATAAATTATTTAGGATTAAAAATAGGATTATTAACACAAGATTATTTACTACACTTTCAAGGGTTAACTATATCCCCAATTATTTCAGAAAATTTAACTGATAATAATGTCTTATCAGAGTTACGCTCGAAGCGTCGTGATAGTAGTACAACAACTAAACGAGACAATGATATTACACACAGTTATGAACCAACAATACTTACAATAGAAGATATGAAAAAAAGAAAAGGACTGTGAATGTGATATTGAAGGATCTTGTAAAAAGATATCAAAAGACTTAGTTTACACAAGTAAAAATTCCTTTTTGGAAGACTAGATACGTTTACAGCTTTAAAATTGTCTATTAACTGTTCTTGAGATTTTTTTATATAATCCATATTATCTAATATTTGTCTAATCATTTTATTTTTATCTCCTATACTATTAGAGATAGTTGTACATATATTTAAGTATTTTTCTTGATAGTGGTCTAGAGACTGTCCAAGAGAACTAATTATATCAACCAAAGAATTTAGTTGACTATTTTCTGTATGTAATATATGAGGAAGATTTTTCTCATAATTACACTTAATTGTATAATTGTCAAGAGTTTTAATTTTGTTTTGTTCAGGACCTATTTTTAAATCTAAATACTCAATAAATAAGGAAAACTGGGCAATAGAATAGAATTGAATCTTAATATTCTCATAAATAAGAAAAATAGTTAAATGATTGTATGAATAAAGCAGTATATTTTTTGAAAAAAATCTTTGTTTTAAGCAATAAATAATAAAAAATACAATGAAAATGAAACAAAATATAATTGCCGTATAAAGTAGAATCTGTCTATAAAAAAATTTTAATTGTCATATTTGTTTTTTTCTTTATAAGTTTAATTAAACAAACCTATACATTATTACCCTCTTGTAAACAACCATTTTTTTTAAGGTCTCATCTCACACGTGTGTTTCCTTTTGTTTTAACCGACGCCAACCGTGGTCCCTAAGCATGAGCAAGGAGCAACACAACTTGTAATTGTCCACGTATCAATTCTAGGTTCGGCATATATACCTCTCCCTCCCCAACATTTGTATTCCATTTTTACCCTTGCTTTTCCTTCCAGATCCCCAAATCCCATGGACGCCGCCGTCGCCGTCGCCGCCACCTCCACCGCCGCCGGCAGCCTAGGATTTACGAAGGTTGTCATCGGCCGCGCCGCCCTTGCCTCTACTGTGCTCGACGTCTTCACCTCCCTCTCCTCCGTGTCCGCCACCTCGCTCGTGGACTCCGCCGCCCCGCCGGCCGTCCGATCCCGCCGGGCGCCGCCCCGCGTGGTCTTCCTCAGGGCCAGTCGCACTCGGCGGCGGAGGGCGTTGTCCGGCGACCGCCCCGACGAGGACGCTGAGTTTGGCGGATTCTTCGGGATCGGCGACGACGGACCCTTCGGCGGCGGCGGCGGCGGTGGGAGGGGTTGGGGTTTCGATCGGGATGGCGACGGCGAGTACTGGGGCGGCGATTCGTCGTCCCCTTCGGCCTTCGACGGGGCCATGGGGTTTGTTTACGAGGTGTTGTGTTGGATTGTCCTCTCCAATTGCGTCCACTTCGCCTTCAAGAAGGTGGCTAGGGATTGCAGTGCTGTGTACAGAGATTTGACGCGCAGCAAACTTCATGTCCCGGCCTTCATCACAGTTTTTTGAGATGTTCATCGTCTCAATACGCATTTGAGTTTAACGATTATTTTGTGAATACCTGTAAGTAATCTTGTTTCATTCCTTATTCATTCTTGTCCATATTTTATAGCCTAGTGATCTTGTTCAAAGAAGCAATCGTTCAGTAGCTTTGGATTGATCATTGTTAGACGAGGTCATTACTTGATCCTAATGCTTGTTAGATTGAACATTTGGATGAAGCAGAAACACATCAAGGAAATGAAATGTTATGAATTATGTCTGCTCATGAGTTGTTTCCACGGCTTTGTTTTGTGTGCCTCTGGTTGTATCTGTGACTGTAAAGCCTATAATAACAGTAATTAAAACCAGTGTGGAAGGTTTAATTATTATGTGTTTGAAGAGGAAAGGTGATGACCATATGAATGCTCATCTCCATTTAAGTGTTGGTAACTGGTGGGTAAGCCGATTATTAGATTTTGAGCCGTGGCATTTAGGGGGAAGATTCGCTGGTAAAACTCTGTTTGTGTTTATCTTCACCTTTGTGCAGATCTTGTTTGTTTATAATCATGTAGCGGTTCAGTTCTCGACCAGATATTATTGCCGTTGAGTAAATTTGCTCGCGTATTAAAAATTGAAGGTTCAAAGCCTGCCATGAAACTTATTAACCGGATGTTGTGAAGGGAATCAGAAATTAGATTTGCATTTTTTTTGCTTCATCAATAGTTAAATCCAAGAAATCAGTAATGAGATCGGCATCGCATCACCATTTTCTTTTAGTGCAAAAGATTTAGACGTCTTAACATTGAATAAACTCATTCTCATCTTATGACTGCCACGTGATAGTTTTGGGTCCAAAAGAAAAGTACCCTTAGAGGTACTGGATCTTCATTCTGAAAGAGTGCTATGGCATCTGAATGATCATATCCATAATCTTCGTTGTTCTGCTTTCTTTTGGCTCTTCTATCCCGTGCGGGGCGGCATGCTTTATATGCACCGTGATAGATGATAGTTGATACATCTTGCTTTGCGGGTGGTCCAATGGGATAGTTGTGCCCTTTCCTATCATTCGATCACTTATATTCCCTCATCCCAATTATTGAATAGATGCAATATATGCAGAAAGAGGGTGACAAAATGTTGTTGGAGATTTGGTAATTATTCATTCTCCATATTCAATTTTGGTCCTACTAGCACACATCTTTGAGCTCCTCGAGATTCGGACACATCTGGAACTGCAATTGAAATTGGAAGGTTATTTTTTTAGCCTGCAATAAAATGAGAATGGAATGCTGGGGATTGCCAAAGCTGATGTATCAGGTGATATTAGTCGATCAAACGAGAGAATCTCTCTTCAAATTCAGCACATATTGAAATTTACAAACATGTAAATTTTCCCGCTTACAAACATTTAATTACATATACCAATCGTTGCATATATTCTGTATTTCTTTACAATATTTTACTGATAAAAAAATAGGTGTGAAGAGTCGAGTATGGCTGGACACGTTTATGGACGCATGTTTTCTTTAAACTTGAGCGCCGGATTTAGTTGGAGGGTCTGGTTCATCACAGCCTCGTTCAATGTCATTTTCGACTGCCGAGCTCCGTCGAAGTCCTCTCGGCGACAGCATCACTTCCCTGCTTACAATCCTCTTCAACGACAAGAACCCACCACCGGACGACGATGAACAACCGATAGGGCTCGACGACGAAGATGACGACCCAACTTCATTTTCGGATGCCCTGCATGAATCCGTGTCACCGTTCTCGTTCGTGGGCATGTCCAGCGAGATAACGGCCATCTCGGCTGCGGCTGCGGCTGTTGTCTCCGACAGCACGGCGTTATGCTCGAAAACAGGGGCTCTACAAAGAGGGCAGGTGGAGTGGGAGTGAAACCACA
>JAVDBV010052382.1:0-10025 GCA_032619315.1 Piper longum
ATATATATATATATATATATATATATGTAATAATAATAATAATAAACAAATATTCGATGCGGTAGGATCGGACGTTGGAAAATTAATATTTCAATTTAAATTAATTACCCGCTACCCGATTTATTATTATTTACCCTGTTAAGTGAAACGTATCATTTACCCATTAAATTGGTTAAGTGAACCATATCACTTACCTGTTTACGTCGGAGTCGCCATGGGAGCAGGTCAGGGGCGCTATAGCAGCTGGTCGGGACCGCCATAGCAGCAAGTCAGGGTCGCCATGGCTGCTGGTTGGTCGCCATGTATGGTGCAATCCGGTTCTCCATTGATAGCTGTGATAAAGCTTGGATCGTTGGGGTTCAATTGGATAGCTGGGGTAGATAGGAGTTGTGGTTTGATTTTGTATTGAAGGAGAAGATGACGGTGCTGGTTTTGGTGCCAAGATGAAGGTGTGGAGAAGAGAAGAATGTCGAGGAAGAAGAAGATGGAAAACTTGTAAATACAGGTTGACTCGACACGGTTCAGGTTAAAAAAATAATAATATCAACTCATAATGAATCTTTAAAAATAATTAATCTAATGGGGTACGAGTTAAGTGGCTAAAATAATAAAATATTGTACGAAATTGCCGTACATAATAAAATACGGTCATAATAAATGTTCAATAATTAATCGGCTTATTACAAGCGATTAAATTAAATTGTAGTGTTATAAATGATAAATAAAATAAAGATGTCACCATTACCATATTAAATTAATATTTGGTAATTAAAACAATTATTTGAATAAAAAATTAGTAAGGTAGAAAAATGTGTTAATAAAATATGACCGTGCAGAAATAAGGAAATATCATAATTAAATAAGGAAGGTTTGAACCTTATTCAATTAAATAAATTACAAATAATAATAATTAATTTTGATTCATAAATAAATTATTTAATGTGGCATATTATATATTGTCAAAATTTAATAGATATATTAATCATTTAGTTGCATGCATTTTCTTCGCGAATGAAATTATACTTATGTCTAATTTTATTTTCGCATTTAGATTAGGATCGTGGTTATAGTTTCGGGATTATGTACAAGCTAACCAGGTCATATAATTATTTAAAATATTGTATTTTCCCTTGTGGAAAACCTGGTTGGCCTGAAGAGAGATTCGACCACCATGCACCGTGTGTAACCGGGGTTAAGGAATTGGCTTAGTCCGACACGGGCTGCGACCTTCATATTCTAATAATGGACATGTTAGAATGGACCTGACAGCCCATAATAAAATAAATTGGACATTGCGGATTGGACTCACGAGCTAATTACGGACATGGTGATTTGGACTCACCAGCCGATAACAGACATGGCGGATTGGACTCGCAAGCCGGTAATGGACATGACGGACTGACCCATCGGCGAATAAATTAGACATGATAGGTTGGACTTGCCAGCCAATTACGAGCATGGTGGATTGGACTCACCAGCTGATAACGGACATGGCGGATTGGACTTGCCAGCCGACAATGGACATGATGGACTGACCCATCAGCTAATTATGGACATGGGGGATTGGACTTGCTAGCCGGTAATGAACAGGATATATTGACCCATCAGCCAATAAATTGGGCATGGCGGATTGGACTCACTAGCAAATTACGGACATGGTGGATTGGACTCACCAACTGATAACGGACATGGCGGATTGGACTCGCCAGACATTAATGGACATGATGGACTAACCCATTGACCAATAAATTGGACATGACAGGTTGTACTCGCCAGCCAATTATGGACATGGTGGATTGGACTCACCAGCTGATAACGGATATGGCGGATTGGACTCGCTAGCCGGCAATGGACATGATGGACTGACCCATCAGCCAATTATGGACATGGGGGATTGGATTCGCTAGCCGGTAATGGATAGGATGGACTGACCCATCAGCCAATAAATTAGACATGGCGGATTGGACTCGCCAGCAAATTATAGACATGGTGGATTGGACTCACCAGCCGATAACGGACATGGCGGATTGGACTCGCCAGCCGGTAATGGACATGATGGACTGACCCATCGGCCAATAAATTTGACATGACAGGTTGTACTCGCCAGCCAATTACGGACATGCTGGATTGGATTCACCAGCTGATAACGGACATGGCAGATTGGACTTGCCAGCCGATAATGGACATGATGGACTAACCCATCAGCCAATTATGGACATGGGGGATTGGACTCACCAGCCGGTAATGGACATGATGGACTGACCCATCAGCCAATAAATTAGACATGGTGGATTGTACTCGCTAGCAAATTATGTACATGGTGGATTGGACTCACCAACCGATAACGGACATGGCGCATTGGACTTGCCAGTCGGTAATGGACATGGTTGACTGACCTATCAGCAAATAATTTTGACATGGTAGATTGGTCTCGCCAGCAAATTATGGACATGGTGGATTGGACTCACTAGCTAATAATGGACATGGCGGCTTGGACTCGCCATCCGGTAATGGGCATGATGGATTGACCCATTAGCCAGTAGATGGACATGGTGGACTGACCCATTAGCCAACTAATGGACATGTTGGACTAAACCATCAGCCAATAAATGGACATGTTGGAATGGTCCCAACAACCAATAATATAGATAATGATAGATAGTTTATGGACTTGTTTTATTTAAATATACGGCTTAGTGTTTTAATCACAACGTGGAATTGCTTTCGCAGGTTAGCAATTGGAACTAAAGACTGAGAGACGATTGGGTGGTTATTCTACCAACTCAGGTGACGAATGGATAATAAGCGGACTTCCTTTTTACTCTCTTGTGTTATAAATGTGGTTATCGGAAACGGTCCGAGACTGTGGGATAATTATTTCATACATTGTTATATGAAACGTAAGTTCTTTTGATAAGTTAGAAATGCTAGACTTATTTGCTTTAATATTATTCATGTAACATTTTAAGTAACACCCGGTCCGGTTAGGGCTAGTCGTTATAGGGTTGGTTTGTTAAATTTTTAGTAACATCTGGCCAGCGAGGTCCACAATATTGTGAAAAATAGTGGGTCATTACAAAAGGTTTCAAAAGAGAGGCAGGTTTCTATGGCCAGTATGTTTATGTTGGGGGATGCCAAGTTATGGTATTGATGTCGCACAAAGGAAGATGATACTACTGACCGACCCTGAATAGAGACTTAAGAGTCCTTAAATCGTTAGCTTCGAGGTCAGTTCTTGTCAACCAACATAGGTGGCAATGTCTCAACATACAAGGTTGAGGCAAATAGGAACCATGAGGAGTACGTCAAGGAGTTCAGTTCTTGTCTCTTGGGCCAAAGAAGCAGTGGAAAGATTTTAGGGTAGGGGATCAAAACTAGGTGGCTAACGTGAGGAAATCCTGGTGCTTTCTGTGTAATGGCCCACATTGGGCTAGGGATTGTCCGACAAAGGCCAAGATTAGTGCTATGGTGGTTGAGCTAGACTGAGACCACGAGGAAGAGGGGCCTTCTGCACGAGCATCTACCCTTTAGATACTCGGGGCTTTGAGGACTGATCATGCAGCTTCAAGGGGAGGTAACTTGATGTCTGTTCCATGTGTAGTGAATGAGAGGAAGTTTTTAGCCTTGATTGTTACTGGTGCTATGCACAGTTTTGTCTCAAAGGGGATGGCTACAGAACTAGGGCTGAAGACCGGGATCAACACGAGCAGGATTAGGGCAGTGAAGTCACATGCGAGACAGGTGGAAAGAATTTCTAGGAATGTCAAAATGCACTTGGGGGAGTATGAAGGATATGAGGGTCGAGGACCACACCTTTAGTGGAGAGCTGTTGTTGGCATTGCAGATTGTTAAGGAGTATGAAAGAGTATAAGGGTCGAGGAAGAGGGACCTTCAAGCTACGTGTCGACTACAGGGGATTGAATATGGTAACCATCAAGAACAAGTACCTTGCTCCTTTAATTACTAATTTATTTGACAAACTTAGCGGATCGCAGGTCTTCATGAAAATGGACCAGAGATCAGCAAATTAGCATGTTCGGATTGTGCCTAAGGATGTGCCAAAAACAACTATGGTCATATGAATTCCTTGTGATGCCATTTGTGTTAACAAATGCTCTAGTTATTTTTTACAATTTGATGAATGATCCATTCTATGATTTCATAGACAAGTTTGTGGTAGTGTATTTGGATACATAGTTGTGTACAGTGAGTCCATGGAGGATCATAGGGGTCACCTAAGACAAGTTATGAATCTGCAAAGGGAACATCAAATCTATATGAAGAAGGAGAAATGTAAAACTAAATCGAGTCACAGTTTTATAGTCGTTAGCCGATCGATTTTGCCATCGGGTCGAGTTGAGTATGTTTCAGAATACGTGTGTTGAGCCGATTCCGGTCGCGTGTATAAGCTATTAGGGTCATGTGTACCCGAGTAAACGACATGATTGAGCAAAGAATGAGTTATTAGAATGTGTGAGACCATACAGTTGATGATTTTCAATTTCTTTATTTTGTGACCTTAGAAATAGTTTTACGCCGAATAACGCATTAGGACACGTTATAGGGTAGTTGGGTGGGTTATTAGTTATAGAGCATGCCATTTGGATGTTGTGGTGTTTGTTTTACTTTACAGGATTTTCTCGATTATTCTAGATTTTTCTAGGATTTAATACGAGCTAGTTATTATTTTTGACTTGAGTCGGAATCGAGTCAATACTTATTTACAATTTTTCCACCAAAGCCTTTTCTTTTTCCCTTGAAATTTTTTTTTTACAAACCCTAGCCGCCCTCACTATGCATCGCCACCACTACCACTGTCGGCGCCGCCCGGCCACACCACTCCACCCCATGATGGCGTCGCCGTGCAGCCCCGAGCTCTCCTTGCCGTTACCCGGCCACCACGACGCAAGGAAACCGTGCCCGTATGCCGCTCTTCCGTCCCCGATCGTGCCGCCGGAAACCACCGCCGCCGCGATCGAGTGGTAGCCATGACATCCACAACCCCCTAGTGACCTTCCCCGACCAGAGCGCCGCCAGTGCTGCCCACACTGGCCGGATCTAGCCACCTATAGCTGCCGCCCTGTTTTAGATGTTTTACGGCGAGCCGCCACCTCTGTCGGCCACGTCGATGCCACAGACGCGTCGGGCTCCCCGAGCTGGTTCTGATGGTACCCAATATGACCATTATCCGGCCAGCAGACGTCGCCGGCGACTGTCAACAGAAAACCGCCAAAAAGTCACTGAAACCACTAAACCCGCTCAAAAACCGCCAAAATTTGCCGGAAAACTAGATTGCTACAATTTTTCGGATCTTTTGCGGAGTTCACCCAGTCAAACCCGATCGAACTTCGGATGCCATCTAGCAACGAATTCGAGGTTCGAAATGCATGTACGCAGAAACCCTAGCTGTTGCCAATTGTCGACGATGCGAGGTATAATTACCTCTAATTTGATTAATTATAGTCGATGATTGTTAGCACAGCATGTTAGGATTTATTGATTGATGTAATTAAGGTATAATTACTGATGAGATAATAAGTGGCATGGTTGGATCAATCGTGAATGAAGTGATAAGTTGCATGAGGTGATTAATAGCGTATGAAGGTTAAGTGGTCAAATGAGGTAAAGTAAATTTGAGCATGGTAATTGAGTATGATATAACATAGAAAATATAATTAAATTGATCTGAATAGGATGAGTTAGGATTATTTTCATGATTATGACTATTTGATTATTGATGAATGTTTGTATTGTTAGTGTGTTGATCATGTAGGTTTGATCCATCATTTAGTTATCAGGCATTAGTATTTACCTCTAATGCGTAGGTACAGAGTAGGAGCTCGCCGCCTAAGCGCGATGACACGCTTGGAGCTTCTACCAGGTCCGTTTAGGACTCGCCTCTATTTTACGTTCTGTTCCATCATATGTTTGGTTTTCTACTTCCAGGACGAGTTAAGTGGCATTTTATTGGATCCTATTTAACTCGGGCCATTTACCGATTGCATTTTCGGGTTAATAACCCTCGATGATGAGATCCCTCGAGTATGGTTTCGAAAACAAGATCCACTAGAAGTTGCCTTCGGGCCTATTATATTAAATTCGCTACCCAGGCATATATATGTATAGTTTTCGTGTTTTCAATGAGAGATGGAAAGAGGGAGGCGGCCATGTCTTCAAATAGGGCATGTGCTCATCTGCGGGTACTGTTTAGTACAACGCATGTCCGGACTTGTGGTTCAAAGGGTACTAAAGGCAACTGCCTGAGAGTACTCGGCCTTCGGCTCAAGGCTAGGAGTAATATGGAGGACGTAGAGGGCTGAGATGAATGAGAATGAGATTTGATGCAAGACACAATAGATGAGATGGCCAAGGAAAGAGAATGAGATGGAAAGGGGACGCTGCCCCTCGAGGGTGGCAGCTCCCATTTATGCCCTTGTGAGAGTTCTTGAAGAAGTATATTATGGTTTTCATTCAACAAGAGGGTTAGCTCTCCTATGCAAGTTTGATATTAGTTATTTTCCGGACTGGTAACACTCGTTACTAACGGATTTTTTAAATATATGTAGGTGATGAGCTTGATAGGATGTGCTAGCTTGGACGGAGGACAGCGAGGTCTCTTGCACACACACATGTTTAATGATTGAAAGTTGTTTGCATAAGATTTGCACATATCTGGTCATGTGGATAGTTTTTAAATTTGTATTTATCCGGTTAAATGTCTAATTTTAGAATTTTTATTTATCTGGAAAATTGTTGAGATTTATATTTATCCACTTGCGTGATTTCTACGCTTCAGAGAAAAAGTCCTCACGGTTCCACAAACTGCTAGGGGGGATTTCTGAGGAGAATATAGACGGGTGAGTATGGCGCGCCGCTAATCACGAAACAAAAGAAACGTAGAAAATTCTATAAAAGAAAAAGCCTGACGTATTGGAAAGGGGGGCTCACTGAATTGAAGAGAAGAAAAGGTGAAACCATAAAGGGAAGAAAGAGAAGGGGAGGAGCCCCTCGTCAGAGATCCATCTCTGGTGACTCCTAGCCTACCCATGTAGTTTGAAGTACCCCCAACATCATTTGACCACCGTTGCTGTCCATCGCCGCCGAAGGTTCCCCCCTATCCACCACCTTGTTGCATGGTGGAGAAAGAAAATTGTCGTTCCCCACCTCCTTCTTGCTGCCACAGAGAAGCCTAGCCGAGGTGTTGCCGCAGATCGCATTGCTGCCATCAAGGAGCCCTCCTGGTGTCATACCTTCTTGCCGCTCATTTTGCTGCTGAAACTCAGAGGAGATAGTCCACTACCCATCGCCGTCAAGTAGCCAAGAAAGGGGCTCGGATGAAGCAGAGGAGATGAAGCAGAGAAGAGAAGCTTGAGGCAGAAGCCCTTGCTACCTCGTTCTGAAAGATTGCCGCTAAGAATCCGTCCACCTGGTTGCTGAGAAGATCATCTTATTCCCAAGAGGTGGAGGAGTTGCTGGATCGCTGGAGTCGTAGAGTTTTGCTATAGAGAGCCGCTGCCGCCATGGATGCTAATGCATGTGCTATTGGGAACACAAAAGTTTGAAGCTTTGCCGCTGTCATCTGCTACATGATTGCCATAGAAACAGGGGGGAAGCAAGGAGTTGCTGTCGATCAAACCTACCAACAAAAGCTTCCATTCGCCGGATTTTGGGGCCAAAGTCATCGCCGACTGCGAGGAGATTTTTTCTTTGTTGTAGGTGAAAACATGGGACGGATTAGGAGGAATCTTTGATGCTATCCATACTTGGTGGCCGCCAGCCCATTACCATCTCCACTAGCCGAAGGAAAGAAGAACTCGACAGTGCCCATCCAAGAAAAAGATGCCTAGATCGCCATGCCTCTGCATCGCCAGAGTCGGAGAAGACATTGCCCAGAGTAGGAAGAGGCAGCGAATAGTGGAATTTGTGGATTTTGCTCAGTCCAACGCCGATCGCTCCCGGCTGAGTTGTGGTACTAAAAGTGAAGCCAAAAACAATATCTACAAGCCCAAGTCAATTCCCACCGGATTCAGTTGCTACATTCACCGGGATTTTGCCAGTAGCTTGCCGATCGGATAAGGGAGAAGATAGAAAACAGAGCATTACAGAGCAAAAAACAGTCGCGAAGGTGGATCTTCGCGGTGGTTTTCTGACAAGAGCCGGTCTTTCCCGGTCCCATAAGTCGTAACAAAAGTGAATAGGGAGGAGTGGTCTACAAATCCAAAGTGATCGTCACTGAAGTTCGCCATTGGAGTCTCTGGAAAAAAGCCAGGAAGAGACCCAACAGACAAGGAAACAAAGCGGAAACGGCAGCAAGCAATGGATTTCGTTGATTATTTTCCGAGCAACGCCGGTCGTTCCCGGCTCGAGGAGGGTGACAGAAGTAAAGTTAGCAAGGTGTTCTACAAGTTTGAGTTGATTCCTGCCGGATTCCACTGCTACAACCTCCAAAAAAAATTTAGTAACTGACCCATCGGACAAGGAAAAGGACAGGAATAGAGCAGAAAACAGCAACGGAAATCAGGATTCGCGGAGATTTTCCGACCAACGTTGATCATTACGGGCCCCAAATTGGTGACCAACATGAAGACGAAGAAGTAGTCACGAAACCCAAACTGAGTTTCGCCAAGGTTCGTCACTGTAGCCGACAGAAAAAAATCGCAAAGGGAAGGAGTTGTTGTCTTTGAAAAGTCGACGTTGCTGAGTTTAACCTTGCTGTTGTGGATAGGTTGCTGCTTCTTCTTATTGTCAAGAGGAAAAACAAGTTCCATTATGGAAAAGGAATTGCTGTAGAGCCGAAGAGAGTTTGCCGGCGTGATTATAAGTGGGTTTGGGCTCACCCGCTTGACCATTACTGGTTGGGTAAAATAAAAAATCAACAAGCTGTTCACTTTGAGGATTATTGGTGTTACTGATCATGTCCGAAGTGCTCTTCGTAATTCAGCCCATACTCGTCCATCAGACAAGTTCATCTCAGGATGGGTCTCGATTTAATTTGGACTTAAATTTCATTTCAAGATATATTCTCCTACTACAAGTGGCTTGAAGCTTTCGAATATATTTTCCCCATCAAGGTGCATGAGTTGGGTCTATGGAGTTAAGGAATTAAAGTGGCAAAAAATCCCACTAAGACCTGTAATTTGTAATATTCAAAGAAAATTGTGGATTGTGAGCATCGACCTCACCGTGGACTGACTTAGGGAGTTGAACCCTAAGGAACCACTTAAAAATATCATGTGTGTCATTTTGGTGCTTTTGACATCATTTGTATTATTTTATATTATCGCACTATCTCTTTGCGTGGTAAGGGCGCCTCAGTCCCACTGAACCCTTCAAACCCGGACCGAATCACAAGAACCGCTTCCGCGTGGGTGGACGAGCCCGCGCCCGAACATATTTTTTTGCAACTCCACTAGGGACCGTTGAGATGTAGGAGTGTCATTTGAAGATTTTTTCGAGTAAAGAGGAATGGCACCGGAGACAAGGAATGCGGAACAACAAAGAAGTGGTAATGAGGATAATTCATCCACATCAGCTGAAGGTGGGCAACAGTTTGAATTAAACATGGAAGCTAGTCAGCACATAGCGGGAAATGTGCGCAAAAGAATCCAACAGCTCGAAGCAGTGTTGAATGAAGGAAATTAAGGAAGAATTACGCCAAGAAGAAGCATGTTGAGACGAGAAGATCAAAGTCTAAGAAGCAATGAAGAGATAAACCAACCATTAGAAGCCGGACAAGTGCTTTTGACAGCAACAAATCACCTTGAAAGACAAGTACAATCCACTGCAACTGTGGGTGAGCCAGCTACCCAACAACATGAAAACCCGAACTCAAATGAAGAACTTCAAGAACGGATTAGACAACTTGAATCGGAACTTGACGATGTCCTCGCCTCAAATAGGTGAGCCTTCGTCGCAATGGGAAGTACATCCAGAAGAGATGATACCAACCCAGCAAACCGGCGAAGTCTAGACGAAATAGACCAGCCAGCAAACCGGCCAAGTCCCTACATGGACCAGCCAGCAAA
>JAVDBV010052397.1:0-10364 GCA_032619315.1 Piper longum
GAAAACTATTGTACTAAATAATTACCCCAAGATAAAATTCCCAGGAAAGTTGGTGGGACACGATAGTCCGCTTAAAAACCAACTCCTAGACAGAATTTTATCAAGACAAGTAATATAAATAGCACAATAATTAACACCAACTATACCCGACAATAGCTATTAAATAGACAACAAAAGAAAAGAACAAGACACCAGAATTTAACGAGGTTCGGCAATTGCCTACGTCCTCGGACACTACCAAAATAATATTTCACTAAAGAGAAATATTACAAAGAGAGAAAGAACAAATTACCAATGGTAGAATGAACAATTACCAATGGTAGAAAGGGAAGTTGGTAACTTTGAATTACCCTGTGGGATGAATAACTAAAGAGGGGGAGGGCCCTATATATAGAAAAAAAACTTCTCCCCACTTCCCTCCCAAAGTGATGTGGGATTTTGCAATCCCATACAACATATATGTTTTCCAAACAGTGCATTAATTTTATTTTGATGCCTGAAAAATAAAATACCAATACAACGTTTTTTTTTATAATTATGACAAAAGAGATCCAGCGATGCAAATTGACACACGAATCAAATCGATACATAAATGATGCAAAACAGAAGAACAACAGAAAAATATGGGTGTATAGAAGAGTCTGTCATGCCATTGGCAACAGTCTCAATCCCAACTTCTAAAAACACAAACACAAACAATCAAACAGAGGCTCAGACACGCATAAATTGGTCGTCAAGCAAGATCAAATGGTCAAGCAAAATAAAAAAGTCAGAATCGAGAAACGATTTATGTCATCATAGCCAAACGTAGATTGACAAAAAAAAAATGTGAGAGGCTAGCGTAACCCATACCCAGAAGTTGATTAGGGAGATCAGGGCTTATAAAACCTCGGATTCAAATCAATTTCCGGAGTAGAAGTTGCATGCCCTGACAATTGCAAAAAAAAATCAGAACACATCAAAGACACATCCATACTCCGATTTCAAACATACCCAGAAACGTAAAACAGCTCTCCAAATCATGCAATCGTGAAAGAAGAGCAAAAGAAGGTGTAAGATTTGGTATGTTTATATACAGAGTATAAGATGAGAGCCCTAATCGGATAGGTGGCAAATGGGCCAAGATGTGTAATTGGGCCTATTCACTTTCCCCCTTTAGGGTTTCTCTTGCGTAAGGGTGGAAAAGAGGTGAGCCGAGCCGAGTAAGGGTATATTTTAATTCAGCTTTATTTTTTACAATTATGTTTGAGCTTTTTTAATTGCTTGAAAAGTTTTAATATATTATGGATTGAGGCAGATTTTTCTAAAATTTTACTATTTGGGCTTAATTTGTGCTTGACTCGCTATATTTTTAAACTGAGTTTCAGTTGAGTGAATATTTGTATTTGACTCGTGTTTGACTTATATAAGATCAACATTTTCTTTCCAATAATGTGACCTTAATAGTATTGATGAGCCGAGTTGAATTGAGTATTTTTTTGAGTTTGAACATATCGAGTTTGAGTTTTGAGTCAAGTTAAGCCGAACATGCCTTAGCACAAGTTTTGTTAATTGTTCAACGAAGTATCTATTTGAGCCGAGTATTTTTTCGAACATAAAATTAGCGAACACGATTTCAAGCTGAATTGAGTCGAACATGAAAAACTTGCAAACCAGTTTGGCTTGTTTACACCCTTACTCGTACGTTTGAGAAGCCCAATTTGACCCAAGATGGAATAAGGTTGTTTTGCTACAAGGGCTTATTTTATCACAGGTTGGCATGCATATGTAGCATTGTGGTTATTTTAAATTTACAATTATTGTAATTGTAACATATTTTAAATGTATTGTAAAATCTTACTTAATGAGAGATATTTATTCACACCCATGAATTGTGACCTTGCATTTACCCTAACAACGAGGAAAAGAAAAGAAAAGAAAAATAAATAAAAGAGAGAGTCGCCGCCCATAGCCATGCTATTTTTATATAATTGATTTACGATTTTCATTTGTAATGTATTTTTTAAGAAATATTGGTTTTTAATATGGGTATTTGCGGATCAATTCATCAGTAGAAAATGTAAATTCAGTAATTACCCTACATTTTCAAGCGGATCATAACTTTTTTTATAATAACAAAATTCATGTATTCTTGATCCCTATCATGACGTAAGGTGAAAGAAGAAGAATAAAATATTTTTCTACCAACTCCTTAGTGTTCATCCTTGGAAAAAGATTTTGGAATAATTTTTTTTCTTTAAAAGAAAGTGTTCATCCTTTTTGGGTATAGAGTTTTGCGGGTTATGTTTTGGTTGTACACGAGATTGTTAAGCGAAATTTATAATTTCGAATAAAAATTTATTAATTATATCAGACAAACAATTACAACTTATCCTTAGAAATAAAAATAACTAATTTCTATACCACATATTATGGGGTTTTTTTCATTCTACATAGAAATAAATCAAACTCAACAAGAAGTACCTAGAGTCAATTATGAACTATTGTCACAAAATATAAATTACAAGTACTTACAGATAAATGTCAAACATCATAACAAGAAAACATAGTGACTAACATTCAATATTGTTACATACTCCACCCATTCATTCTTGGGCTTTAAGCTTAAATAAATTGAAATTATTTAAACATTTAACATAAATTAGTGGACATAATTGTTGGGTCATGTTATTTTTGAACCGCCTCTTCTTTTAGGGCACTTTTTTTTTATTCTCTTATTTCGCTTATATTAAAAGTGACTTTTTAAAGTTAACTACTTTAAAAACCATTTATATTAAAATTACCAAATTAATTAATATAAATAATCTAACTATATTGAATAAACATATTTCACTGCTTTTTTAATGCCTTTTATACTAATTTTAAATTACAAATATATTATTTGCACTTATATAAATAATTAACATGTCGCACGTCATATATAAAAATTTATTTTCATAATACCTGGTCACTCATTTTACAATTTGAATTTTCAGCTTTTATTATGTTTTTTTTGTTTTTTGTTTTGTTAACTTGCTAGTATTTCACTGAATTAATTAAAAATATCTTCACACAAGGTAAGTCTTGGAAACAGTAATAACTTAATTATAGAATATGCTATATATGAGAACAACCATTTTTTTAGAGGGTAATTATATAAGTTTGCGCATAGTGCCTAATTTTTCCGTGCAAAGCAATGTGAGGTTTTTTTTATTCAATGGTCATAGTAGGGTTCCAATATTATAATGTAGGATAAAGTAAAAAAAAGAAAAATATTTTAAGTATGATAGTTTGGTAGAACATTGATGACTTTTGATAATTTCTAACAAAACATAAATGACCATTTAAACTGGTAAAATCTGGCTCCCCATATTGCAACTTGGCAGTATAATATCTTGACCACTTTGAGATGAACATCTTTCAAGAACAAAGAGATCATAAACATCAATGTTATGCACCTACTCATTGTCTATATATTCAAGTGAACCATGTGCATTCATAAGGTAGATAGATAAGATGTACTAGACAACATTTTTTGTTATATATAACATGCAATAAGAAATACATATCCTACATATATATAATTAAAAGACTTTTTCTTTTAAAAAACTAGCAAGCTATGCATGTACAAGTAATTCTTCTGTAATTGGAATGTGCCCCCTTCACAAGCATTAAAATGCAGAAAATGAAGATTACCCAAGACAGGTTTTTCAGCTTTTGCAACTTAATGCCTGATGGAGAATGTTTTCTTGCTCATTTCTGGAAAAGATTCACTTCTTCTATCTCTTTGACCAGGAAGAAATCTACATGAGCTAGCTGGTAACTTGTACTCCTGTGCCATGTCAGAGATGAGCCCCTGACAAATGCTTTAAAAAATGGCATCTGCTATCTCATCTGCAATCTCTTCCCATTTGTGTGGTTCAGTATGACTATGCCCCGATGATGTGCTTGCTAGGTCCCTTTGCAGGAGCTGTGTTATTTTTGCAACATCTCCTTCTTGTGCTGCCCATGCATATATCTCATCACATATGGCTTTGGTCTCCACATAGTATGGCTGTGAACTACACCACCTCTTAGCAGTATGATTAGAGGTACCATCCATTTGTAAATTATGAGCTGCTTCCATCACACAATCAAGTAGAAGTTCTTCACTTTGTCTTAAGAGCCTCCTAGCATTGGCTGTGTGAGATGAGGAATCAACCCAGTCAAGCTCTTGCAGCTCTTGATCCTCAAGGCCCAATTTTTCTTTTACAGAAAGCAGCACAAACCTCCAATGGGAATGCTTTGTCTGGGATGCCACTTGGAAAGTTCTTCCTCTAGAGAAATCTAATTTTTTGGATGAAATAAAGAAGTATAAGCATAGATTAAGTAAAATGAAGTTTTCTGTTTGTAGAATATGATACTGCTCTTAAGAACCCACCATGTTTATGAATTGGAGAGCCATCTTCTGATGCTACCTCCAGCACTGATACAGGACTAAGTTGCTTCCATTCTTCCATGCTTCTTTTTTGCTTAACTTTTGTGTTTATAGGAGTCTGCTAGTCAGGAAACAGCAACCAGTAATATTGTGCGTGAGTAGTCTGTCAAATTGATAATGCCAAATTAAAGAAGAATTAAAAGAAAGCACTAAGTTTCCAGCTAGCTACCTGTGCCTGGATCAAATTATACTGCATTGCAGATTCACCATCTATGGAGGAGACATTGCAATGCAGGAATCTCAAAAAGCTTCCTTCCATAACACTGTTACCAAGGAGGGAATTAGAAACAGATTTCCTCCTTCTCAGATGATCAAGTACTCTTCCTCCCTCCATATCAGAATATCTAGAATGACCCACCTTTCCATTTCCAGAAGTACCAACTCCATTAGAACTCCATGTTTCTTTGCAACCCTTAATGCTAATAGTTCTCAATACGGACTTAAGAAGCCTAGACCAACTGGCCGGAAACACCTCTCTGTTCTTGGAACCAGTTTTCTTTGTGAACCTTGTTGAAATTTTGCTTGAATCTGAATTCCCAGGCCAACAGTTGCACCTATGATTTTTGAGATACCCATTGTCCGATAAGTAAATTTGTAGCAGAAATGGCTCCTGCTGCTCTTGGAGAAGCTCACGAAGTGTCTTGAAAGGCCCACAATATGGTATTAGGGAAGAGGCCATGGTAAGATTTGAATGAGATGATAGAAGAAGCAAAAGAACATAGGGGAAGTGCAACCAAGGGGGAAGATGAGCTTGACCAAGAATGGTTTTTATAGAGAGAAGTGGCTCGTGTCATCTTGGGTACAGATGAACTAATTTTATTAAAGATTGAACAAGAATATTTAATGGTCCAGGCAAGAATGTGATTTGTTGGTAGCTGTATGCAAGACAAAAAACAGGTTGATATGGGAGAATCCAAGCATACACCAACTGTTTTTTTCTATTTAGCTTCTTTTGTCTTTTGGCGGTGAAGTCTTTTGTCCATAGAAGTGGAGCAATATCATACTCGGTACGATACTTTACCACTTGTCCCAAATGCTAATCTGCTGGGACAGTGAACCATTTACTTGCAGAATATTTAGCATTCATGAGGACAATGAGCTTTCTTAATACCCTGCTCTTTTACTTGCGGGATAGTTAAGCTTTCATGAGGGGGATGAGTGATGGGGATGAAGAAGAAGGTCAAACTGGTCCCAAAAATAGTCTTATCTTGTATGTATGGAAGAGTTACTACCCCCCATAACTCATTGCCGGGGTAAGGGACAAAGTGCATCTTCTCTTGTTGCACTAACCAGGACTCGACCCAGTTAGCTTGGTCCTTGGGTCATTCTAGGATGTCATACCCTCAAGCTGGGGTGCGTTTGGATTTTGCAAGGAGGGGACCAAGGAAGAAACATTGCAGGTTTTTCATAGGTTTGCCCAAGTAGACACTTAATCCAAAAAACTTTAATGCATTGCAGATGAAGTTATCTGTTGGGACTTGTGAGTTTAGAATTAAATGATAAGGTGGAGGTGAAATGGTACGTAGAAACGAGTGGGCTAAGTTATTTTCAGATAATATATACTAGAATGACTGAACTCTGTTGATCCTTGGATATTGTCGTCCTAACTCCTGATAAAGGATGAGGGTTGGTTTCACAATAATCATCTGGGTATAAAATTTTTGATAATTTGTAATTACACGGTCTTAATTTAAGATTAATGCCTCCCCAACACTTTTAGGGTATCAGATGGAAGAATAAAAAGAAGAAGAATATATTGTAGAATAGAAGAAGATATATTAAAATGGCTGCAACCCCTATCTGAAAATTTGTCTTTAAGCTTTGTAAGATCTTTTTAAAACGGTGAAAACTTGTAATGGCTTGTTAAAATAGATCCCATGTACTCGTGAAACTCATTCCCTTAAATTTTTATTTGCATTATCAAAACTGGTTCAAGTCAAGAAGTTAACCAATTTCTTATAATGATGGTATCAGATCTTTTTTTATCTCTTTAATTTTTGAAGATTTGGCTGATGAACAAAGTGGAGACCAAGTAGAAGGCGGTCACAATCTAAAACACAAATTAATGACTTGAATACATTAGCATATTAGAACAAGTACTTTCTTTCTTTCCAACTCTTCTTAGAACCATTTTATGACATGAATGCTGAAGCATTAGTGAAACTAGGCAAGATGTGCTATGGACGTCTTATTTCAAAGATCAATTTTAATGTTATAGATAATTTTTTTATGGAATAATGAGATAAACTCCAATTCTTGAAGATAAATTTTAATTAGATTAATGAAAAAAAAGCTAAATTGTAATTTTATAGATAAATCCTCTTATAATTGAAATAAATTTTAATTTTCAAAAAATTATAATTAATGAGAAGATAAACTATAATATATTTTTTTACTATATTTTAATTGATTGAATTTCTTAATTTTTTATTGGAGCAAGACTTTGGATCCCATTTTATTAATGATTAGTAGATAGGCCAGGCCAAAACAACAGCCACCATAAGTCTTACACCTGGAACGCGCAAATAAAGCCCAACCCACGCCCTTCATGCCCCCTCCCCACTCTCTTTTATGGGGCGGTGGTGGACTCCAAATCTTGTTATATTTCAACCCCACCACGGCTGAGATAAAAGTAAGAGCGAAGATTACAAAAAGAAACTTTGGATAATGCTCAATATATATAGGAGTTTCTCCAAAATGTTGATTTACTGAAATGGGTTATGGCACAATAATAATTATAATTAGGGGGGGGGCTAAAAGTATTAATTGAACCCAAGATGTGAAATTTGCTGGTCTATCGACTTTGCAAGACCTTTTCGGCCGAAGCCAAATCTACATACTACTATTTTTTTATCAACTTATTACTATAATATAAAAATTATAAAAGACTCCCTCCACTTTAACACAATTAGATTCTACTTAGGGGTGTTAATGAGCGAGCGAGCCGAACTCGACTTGTGTTCGAACTCGGCTCGAATAGTTTGAAGTTCGTTCGAACTTGACTCGAGATCGAACGAGTTTTGAACATACATGTTCGAATTCGACTCGAATATTTTTTACGTATTCGAGCTCGACTCTATTCGAATAAACTTAAACTCTTTGATTTTTTTGAGCTTGAACTTAGCTCATTCATACGTTTGAAACTGGTTCGATTAAAAATCTAACTTAATTAAAAACATGCAATTGGTGTGATTTGAACCTACAACCTTCTACCTACCATATCAACTATCTCATTTCTTTGTTAGTTTATTATAGATAAATAAATAAAATTAGTTATAATTAAACTTATTAGTATATTATATATATAATATAAAAATTATATTATTATATTATTTTATCGAGTCAAGTTCAAATCGAATTCGAGTTATAACCGAGTCGAGGCTCAAGCTCGGCTCGTAAGATTAGAGTTCGAGTTCGAGAATTTAAATGTCGAATTTCGAGTCAAATCAAATCGAGCTGAATGCTAACGCAAAATGGTTCACTCAATTAGTATTCCAATTTGACCTCCCGACTATACGTAATATCCCCACCCCTCCCCACCCCAATTTGCTTTCTTTAATTTTTGTTGGTTGTCTTGCTTCCTGCTCTTGCTCGTAAAGTAGAACATACATTTTTTTTTTGTAAGAATGTATTCTTTATTCGGTTCCTTTTGACCTATGGCAGGATGTAAATGTGGAGTGGTTGCACACATATGATGAGTTTGTGTGTTATTTAAACGCGAATTTAACACTATTTCTGTTTCATTTGTGTTCTGTTATTGGATTGGATCAAGTTTTAGAGCTGAAGGTTGATGGAGTTTCTTTCAGGTTTTATATTCTCGAGAAATTGTGAATGCGATTAAGATATATTGTCAATGATGATGATGATGAGCAGTGATAGTTGAGATTTCTGACACGAACACAACTAAAGAAACATCTTTTCTCGTCTTTTCTTTGTCAGGTACTAGAAAAAAGAGGAGAGCCCACTGATGGGTTTTCTGACATGCCTATGTTTCAGGTGTTTGTCGCTTTCTCTATGGAATGCCCTTCTTCACCATCATCAGCAAGGATCTCCTTCCCCCTGTTCTGTTTGGCGCTCTGTTTCGACGGCGCCATCACGATGACAACCTGTGAATGACAGTGTTGAAGCTAGAATTGAATTAGGGAATGGAATCAGAAGTGGATCCTGATCCCATGGAGTTCTTCCTAAAAGATCGGATCAACAAACAAAAACAGTTTCTATTTCCTCAAAAGATGCCGATTACAATCCAATCCCCTGTTTTATACTCCCGCCTTTTTCTCATTGAAGAGTTTGCAATTGCCATCCTACCCTTTATCAATACCCTTCTCACTTTATTTATCCCACTCTATCTCAGCTTCTGTGAAATTTTCGCTTTGAGGTCTAGAAATCGCTGACTATAAACTTTCCATGTTCCGTGCTACTTGCCATTTATAGTTTTCTGTTAAGTTTACATTGTGGGGTGTGACTTACCTTTTAATGCCTTGCATGCTTTCATGCACATTTTGACTGGTGAACAACGATTTTGTTGGTAAATGTTGGTTTGTCAGCTGCAAGATTAACATTCTAGTTTGTTTGTATTAATGATTGATGTATCATATATATTGGAATGTAACTTTAGAGTTGGATTCATGATACTCCAATAGTCGAGTATAAAAATTGTCTGTCGCAACGAGCCTGGATAAGCAAGTTAATTTTTTAGACATCTGCGGTTTTGGTCTTCAGGTTTTAGCATCTAATGTGCCTCTTGTTGGAACTTGGGAAGCATTGACTTTTGGTGAAGTTTGTTTTTATGCTTGTTTCTCTTCTTTATTATTTAGCTACAAAGTATTGAGAAAAAAAGCTTTGTTGCAGCTAGGAAAGGATAATGAGTGCATTCAAGTTACACAAAATTTTTAGCTGTTATCAGGTTCCATATGTTGTATAGAGCTGTATTATTTGATATTAGGTTTGGATAAGATGGTGCTAGAACTTTTGTTCTGTTAAAATGTAGTCTCGGAGTTTGGTTTTGGGCAGTGAAAAGAAAAAGTATTGTCCAGTATTCTTCAGAAACGTAAGTTGGTTATTTTCCTCCTCTATAAATTTGTTTGAAGATTATCTCTTCCTGACCAAAATTTACCTTGTTTATCTAAGGAAAATCTTGACAGATCTCTTGAGAGAGCATCAAAAGACCAGGGCCAGTTGAATTCTGCTCTCATACCTGGAGAGATTTCTGTATGAGCTTTTAAATTATTTGATTATGAAACAAAACGATGATTGTCATTTATTATTGTTGATTTTTATCTTGCGGGTTTGTGAATTCGAAAAAATGATAAAAGATCTAAGGTAGGATTGCCGCTCTTGCCCTGTTGGATGTGTATTTTATAATGTCGATCTTTCATACGTGAAAAATGTGTGTGTGTGTGGGTTGTCTGTGCTTATTATATCGAAACAATGCATTTGTTTTACTTCATACCAGTTGCTTCATCTATATCTTAAATTTGCAAGAATCATCTTCATCGAAAAGGGATGATGTTGTGTTCATTCCTCCCGGCTTTGATGTCTCAACTGCTGTAAAACAATGAACAGTTCTTTTTAGCATTGTCAACCAATTAAAATAGGTGTAGTGTTGCTCATGGGAATGAGATGTAAGGATTTGCGTCAGACGGCTAGTCTGTATATGGGAAGGAAGACATTATTGGCACAAAGAGTGTCCTTTCTTGTTAGAAAAAATCATACTTGGAAAAATCGGCAGCTGATTTAAATAGGATCGGAAGATTTCTAATTCAAAAACTATCCAAATCGGCCTTTATACGAATTGGCCGATTCTGGACGGCGACGGGGCGGGGGAGGACAGGGCGGTGATATTGAGCGGTGAGTGGTGAGGGCGGCGACTGGGCGACGAGGGGACTGGGTGGAGAGGTGGAAGGGG
>JAVDBV010052399.1:0-15850 GCA_032619315.1 Piper longum
CTGCCAACAACCGTGCTTCACTAGTGGGCATGTGCCAATCGAAGTTGCCAACAACCATGCTACACAAGTGGCATGTGCTAGGCGTAAGCCGAAAATATCTACAACCATATGTGTCGTGCCAAACGGTGCCGACAACCATATGTGTCGTGCCAAACAGTGCCGACAATCATATGTGTCGTGCCAAACAGTGCCGACAACCATATGTGTCGTGTCAGACTGTGCCGCCGACAACCATGCTACGTATATGGGTATGGAAGTAAGAAAAAAGGGCTTAGGATATAACAGTAGTCCCAACGGACTAGAAAGTAAGATGAAAAAATTAGCAGCAACAAATTAGTTCAATTATAATGATTTCAGCTCACTAGATGCCCTTTAGGGATTTCACGAAAATGTTTTCTTTCATATGAGAGTTTGTTCTCATAACCAGTTTAATATTAGTTATATTTTTGGACCAGTACCACTGTTAATGTATTTTTATACTATATGTAGATGATGATCAAGAGTAGGATGAACCAGACTAGATGGAAGAGTACTGATGTCTCTTGCATACACACATGTCAGACAATAAAATTTTAATGTTTAGTTTACGTTGCCTTAATATGTAAGGTATGATAATTGAATTCATGTGATATGAAAAGTAATTAGAATGGGCCTAGTAAATGAATTATGCAGCACATTAGAATTTTGTACGAATATCAAATTATCAATACATGATATATTCACATAATTTAATAGTGTAGACCTTAATTACATTTTTAAGGGAAACTTGGTCTATCTTGTTTTATGAACTTTTATCAATTTTTATCAAAATTATTGGCTATGCAAATGAGTTCTCATATTATCCATGTAGTAGTAAGTTAGAGATCTGTGCATTCATCCATACATAGCAGCTGACATTTTCTATTTCGAGACATCGAGAGTCGATCCTTAAATTGGGTTTGAGTTAGTCGGCCTAACTGGGACCAATGATATTCAGGTTTAGTTCTTTAGCGTGAAATTTGGGGTGTTACATTTACATAGATAAATAAAAAATAAATAATAAGGATAATTATAAAATTTTAAACTAGTCTAACTCTTTTATTTTAGGATTGTCAAAGTAGTTGTAATTAAAATTAATTTTAAAATATCCATTAATTAGTATATCTTTTAAAAATTTAATGATAGATCTTAATAATATAAAAAATGATAAAATTTTATCATCTTCTTACTTATGCACTTTATTTTTACATATATATAAATAAATATTATTTTATAGGATTCACTAAAAATATTCAATTTAAATATATAGTTCATGTAAACTGTATTAGGTGGAAATCATTTTAATTTTTCACTAATAAAATACTGATGTATAATGAAAAATGATGTGCCTATAGTTGGAAAGTTGTGGTTACTTCTGTCCACGTCACATTCACATCTTTCCCGTGTGAGGTGTACGATGTATACTAGAAACGATAAAAAGCAAAGTATTTCCATTAAAAATTGTAGTATTTGAAGGTATTTTTTTATTGTGTGCAGTACGAAAATCAAGAGAACAAAATCTAGAATTTTCAAATCTTATTTAAACCGTGCTTAGTTGTTTAATTAGAAGTTTAAAAATTATAATATTTTAACCAGTATTCAATAAAATATTAATGACAAAATATATTTTTTATATATAATAAAATAATTTATTAAAAATTTTAAGATATGATTGTACCCTAGTTTTAAATATTGTTAGTTTTTAATTACAAGTTTCAAAAATTATAATATTTTA
Source organism: Piper longum (assembly GCA_032619315.1). Classification (NCBI taxonomy): domain Eukaryota; kingdom Viridiplantae; phylum Streptophyta; class Magnoliopsida; order Piperales; family Piperaceae; genus Piper; species Piper longum. Next base: position 1,754 of record JAVDBV010052399.1, read on the forward strand.
ACCAGTATTCAATAAAATATTAATGACAATATATTTTTTATATTTAATAAAATAATTTATTTACAATTTTAAGATATGATTGAACCCTAGTTTTAAATATTGTAGAGATGACCTTACCAAATTTTTAGTCACTACAGGATATATTTGGTTCAACAGAATTGAATTGGGTTGAATTATATTATAAAATTATAAATAAAATATTTTATTAAATATTATAAATATATTTTATTATCAATATTTTATTAAAGATAGATTAAAATATCATAATTTTTTAATAAAATACTTAATTTTTTGAAAAAATTATGCTTAAAAAATGAATATTGATTAAAATGCTACAAAAGTAATGAATTTAAAGACAGTACGCAGTATACTAGATATAATAGTGTTGTTGGTTACTTTATATCAATTATAAGAATTGGTATGATAAACAATACATTATTCAAAATTATGGTCTAAATTGCTTCATTTTAAACAAATTATCTCTCTTTTTATTTATATTTACCGAAGAAACAAATCACCTTCCATATCGGATGGGTGAAAAAACCGATCTCTATGCCAGGATCATGTTAGTTACTGTTCACAAGTAATACATGACGAACCATTCCCGATGATCAGATTCCCACGATCATAGAATAATAACAGGACTATGCCATTTTTTAAAAAATATTTATTGCTGCCACTTTTATGCTCGAGCACTGTGTTTGCAATTTAGGCTGCTCGGGTGTAGGGAAGCTTTCACAGACATCTCTCTATCGAGTTTTTACTGGAGAAAGCCAAGTGGCGAGCCTTACAGAACGAAGGTGCCGCCCACTTTTATAAAGGACAATGCTAATAAATTCACGTATTCCATTTCTTCTACCATTTTGCATTTGTTAGAACAATACTAACAACCAGAGTACATATTTTGGAGTTGTACACAACAGCACATACAGTCAAACATGATCCCTTAGATCTTGGAGTACAGATGGAGTATTCAATGATCAGGAAGATAACTACATGAAGCTTATTCCTACTAATCGATTTAGTAGCAACCACAGAGTCATTTACTGTTGATAAATTACTCGAGACACCTCTTTGCAAACTGTGAACCCATCTGAAAATTACAAATCTAGGTGTCCAATACCTTTTCTGCCAGACCTTTTTTTTTAATCTTTATAGGGGGTAAACTACACCAGCCATTCTTTCTCGTGGCAGCATGGTCTATCTACATTTCAGTTCTCTTGCCTATTCAGAGAATGTTACATCGTACGACAAAGCCTTTCTGATCCATTCTCTGCTCGTCATTGCCTGCAATAGAAATATCATACACAAAGCCATCTGAAATATCTATAACAAAGGTACCACGCAAGATGACAACAACCAAAAATTACCTTCTGGAGGCTGGGACAATTTTCGGTTTTGGGGAGACATCATTTCTTTCTTCAACTGGACTAATATGCCTTCCATGGTATATTCTCGCTTCCAGTTAGCTAACATCGGAAAGAAAGCGGGCTCAACCTGGCCGTGAAAAATAACAGAATTTATAGAGGATGCCCTAAGTGAAGGTTTAAAGTATTTAAAAGTACTAATATGAGGAAAAAGGAAAATTAGAACAAATCTACACAATGAACTTAAATATAAATGATCAAGTTAAAAATACCATTCCTGTTTCTTGGTTGACACAGGTCATATTTATCTGCGTCTGAAATCTGACAGCTGGTGGGTTATCAGGATAGTCATTGTCACAAAATATTTTAAGCTGATAGATACGACCTTCATGAACAGTCTGCAAGGAATATAAAATCATGAAGTTCACAGTTAACTCACACATGTGATGATGATATGCTATATTCAGCTGTAAGTATTTCAAACTTATCTGCTTAACGTTATTCTTAACTAGTCAAGATGTCACATCATGCACGACTTATATTAGAGAAATATTCTAATTTTATAGATAGACCATTGTTGAGTAATGAGATAGACTATATGATCCGATATCTTAGAGACAGACTCCAATTTTAAAGATGGATTATAACTGAATGAGGAGATAGAATATAATGAATTTAATCTAGTACTTTTTATATTTTTGTTGTATTTAGATTGGTTGAATGTCTTACCTGTCATCAGAATTCATAGCACTACTTTTGATTCCACTTTTATAAACAAGTGTTGATTAGACAAATGGAATAAATGACAGGAAAAAATGAATTGGTTTTCAGAAAAAAAAACAAATATAGTTAAGAGTGGGAAACTTTTACACTGTGTGGACCAATAATGGTTCCAGTCCACGATCGCATGTATACGTCATCTGCATCATCCATACCATAACTTACTGTTCCATCACCAATGCCCTTTTCACCTCGTTCAAGCTCTTCCAACAACCTAAAACTTCGAGGTACTGCATAAGAATTACTAAACATGGAATCATTTCCTACTATGGGATTATTACAAAAGCAGCAAAAATATTGGTCAAAATAACTGAGTCCAATAGGTGATGCAACACTTCTATCCAAACATTTTTCATGCACGTAGTGATATTTTGAAATCTTCCTACAATAAATTAACAGAGAAAGTGAAGCACAATGTGTGTTGAACGCTCTAATACCATATGAAGGTTTGATTGTCATAAATTCGAAAAACCTGATCATAGATCAGTATTTATAGTACAGCATTTCTCAGGTGAAAATATGAAACGTAGATAAATTGCATTTATGTCCTCAATCTATTTCTTAAAAGAATAACTGCTGCCTAAAACATCAACATCATCTGAATAAGACAATTAGACTTGCGGGTCACCACATAGGCCAGCTCAAATTTGCCCTTTTTTCATAAAGACTGCCGTTATTTTAGTTAAGGGTTACAAAAACGAAAACATTACTACCTAAATATAACAGCACAATAAAAGCCAGCTATCTTCTTTATTTTAGGCAAAAGGGCCAATCATATTTCTCCTCAAATGACTGTTTCTCCCAATAGTTGTACGGCCCTTCTTTCTGTAAAGGTTCTAATTCTGTTTCCCTTTTTCAACAATCTTCCCCTTTCCATTCTAACTTTTCTTCTCCTCACATAGTATTTGTTCACTTCAGTTTCATTATAAGCAAAGCTTTAACAATTTCTGAATGTTTTATCTCCATAAATTATTCGACCAACCTAACGGGAAAAATGAAGAAGAATTGATTCACAAGGAAGTGTTCTAGCGACAAACAGGCCAACAGGGAAAATTTAACTGTTTTTTGTTAAGTATTCTTTCCTCTGAAAGCTTTGCCCCGGCAATTTTGTGCTTTAGTTTCTTTAAGGTCTTTGGTTTACTATTTCCAACATCTTCCCAGGCCAAAACATTTTGAAAGGTACCTGCTTTGCTATTCATCAATTTTTTTCACTCATTTTACCAGCCAAAAAATAATAAAGAGAATTGAATCTCTCTACGGTTTCTTTGAATGGCTATTGTCACTCAATTTTCCCTGGAATAAGAGATAAAATAAAATTTCAAACTGCGCTGTATGATTCCTATCTAATCCCAAAAATGGGCACGCTCATCTATTTAAAGGCGAAAGATTGCCGATTTCGAAATTTGCTGCAACCAAACAATAGAAAGGCCCGCATGCCCCTACTTAAAGAAATTAACAGCGATATGGATACAGCAGTCATAAACACTGTAGCCTTCTCCCATATGCGGCAAGATTTCAAAGTTCGCATATAGAAATCATGCCTAAACTTACACCTCAAACAAAAAAAACATAAGTAACCATAGGGAAAATAACTAATCTTTTTTTCCCCCCAAACTGTCCGCAAAACCTGTTCACCGACACCCCCAAACGGTTTTGAACGACAAGAGTAACAAAGACCCAAACGTAACTACGCAAAACAGCTCACCGTATCAAAATACAAGAATAGCACAGTCAAATTATGAGAATCCGAACAAAGCATCAACAACGAGCGGGACCAAAAAAAAAAAGAAAAATCCAAACTCACCGACCACCTTAGGGTCTTCTGAATCCATGCCGCTCTGCTTTAGAGAGGAAGGCGAAGATGGTTCAGAGCAAGCCAATTTGCGCCACCGCCGAAGATTTGGCCGTGGATGGGGGAGATTGGCCCAAGAAGGCAAAGGGCAGTGAAAGAGGGGAGGAGGGCCAACTACTCGGCGTTTGGATCCGCTGCTCCAACACCGCGATCTCTAGAAGCTTCTCATTGGTTGACACAGTTTTTGAGGTGGTGGAGGAGTGGTCCCGTAAGTACTGATGCAGGGGAACCGGTTATTAATAATCAGCTATTTAGGAAACCCGGGCGGGAATGATATTTAGGGGCATAAAAGAGTCGAGTTAAATTTTGATGTGAATGAGTCAACTTTTGATATAAATGAATCGAGCTAAGCTTATTTAAAATTTATAGTATTTGAGGCTGTGTTTTTAGCCGAGTTTAAGTCAACGAGCCGAGCTTAAGTTAAGCTCGAGTTGAATAAATATTTGTACTTGATTTGTATTTGATTTATATAGGATTAAATTTTTTTTTTCTGATACTATATAAGTTTAATCTGATATTATTTTTTCGAATTTAAATATATCGAGTTCTAGTTTCGAGCCGAGTTGAGTTAAACAATTCTTAGCTCAAGTTCTGTTTGTTGTTCAACGAGCTTATTTATTTTGAGTCGAGTATTTTTTTCGAGCATAAAATTAATAAGTACAAGCCGAGTCAAATGCAAAAAACTTGCAAGCAGGCTTGACTTGTTTACACGCCTAATATATTCCCTTGTAACAGTGACAGGGAAACTTATACCAAAAATAAATTTTAATTTCATAGATAAATTTTTGTATTAAATAATAATATAATATCTTAGATATAAATTTGATTAATTTTATTAAAAAAGATAAATTATAATAATTTTATTTTATTTTATTTTATTGTATTTTAATTGATTAAATCTCTTATTTTTAATCTGAGATCTGTATTGAATTTTATTTTATTAATAATAGTAAATATACAAATAGTATCGTTTAAATTTAAATAAAGCACGAGAGCTTATTATTGCTCATTCATAATTTAATAAAAATTTTATTGACTTCTCGATCTTCATCTAACATGTGGTTTCTCTTCTCAAACTATAATTTAGTTTAACACCGTACCATATACTGATTTTTGGGGATATGCAGTATATTTGGTTTTAATTTGGTTTACTTATGGAATTCGTTTATTTAGTTTTTAGTGTCTATTTAATTAACATGAAAATAAAAAAATGTAAAAAACATTTAATTTTTTAGTCATACTTTACAAATAGTTATGATATGAATACGAGACAAAAAAATTCACAGAAGATCCCTATTTATTTTGTATTTTTTATAAGAGTTATCGAGGGAGACCACTCCGGGAAAGTCTTCCCTGCACCATAACCCGAAAATATTTTAAAAATATATAATTTTATTATGGAAAGATTATTTTTTAATATAAATTTATATATTTTTTATTTCGTTCCCGCTAACTATGCGGAGTCAAATGAATATTTTAAAGAATCGCCCATATTTTATCGAAATCGAACTTAATTATCTTAATGCTTCGCAGGTATCATAACATCAAACTTTATTTATCTCAATGCTTTCCCACAGCATCAAACATGGCCTAGTGAAGTTGACAATACCTGTTTTGTAATTATCAGTCGACAAGGTCATAAGCCAACAATTAGTAACCGAAGTAAAATTAATCATTAAATTATGAACAAATCTAAAAGTGAAAGAAATGGATGAAATTGATTCAATTTTGCATGCACATTTTCCTTTCAAATTTCTCTTCCACAAAAATTCAACTTAAATTTTACAAATTATATATGGTTCTCGTTACTCTTGTGAGAATTTCATCTTGGTAACTCACAAGAGAGAAATTCAGCTTTTTTCCGCAGCCATTTACAGATAAAATCTGATGTCTTATTTACAAATTACTCCAGAGACGATACAATTAGCTCTCCAGTTCTCTTGATCCTGCGAACAGATGCCTTTAATCCTTGTTTCTCAATTTCATTTTCTCAACACCAAAACGAAGTCTTCTTTCACCACTTCTTACATGCAAAGATTCTGGAGCACAAAGCTGATTACTTCACGAGTTGAAATATCCTCTTCGTATTAGGTAGTAACCACACCTAAAAGCTGATAAGAGCTACCCTTTTTTGTACTCCAACAACTGGGACAAGTCTAGATGATGATGATTATGATAGTGTTCATTGTAATTGTGGCGAAGATGAAGATAATTGGGAAGATTAGTGACATTGCTAGGACACTGGTGACATGGATTGAACCACAGACTTCCACAGGTGACGGCTACATCCAACAAGTAACCAATTCGGCTAATACTGCAAGTAGTTTCCAGCTTCTTCACCAGCTTATCCAGGGCATCCTTCATCCACACCCTCTGACAATTCTCCCTAGCCTCGGCTACAGTTACCTGTTCAATTATATTCACAGTCCATTTAGAAGATAAATAAACATGGAGAAAGACGAAGCCCATATGAACATGAATTGGATTGTTGTCTCCTAGTGTTACATTTTAATTTGTTTAGCATGAAATGATTCCCTAAAACATTAATAGGAAGGAGACTACATAGTAAACATTAGTGACGTTACAGACATACCCAGTTTCTTAAACGGCTTTGCTTCTCTGGCCAGTCCTCGTATTGCATAGTGACGAACATAGGGAACATGTGGCCTTCATGGGTAATATTGCTTTGACTTTTGCTTCTGACTTCGTAGGTACCAAGTTTCATCTGCACTTCCCCTCCCACCCCGGCCTCTTCCATGGCTTCTCTTTCAACAGCTTCTGATATTTTCTCATCACGCTCCCAACCCCCCTGCGTAAAGGAAAACCATATTCCATTAGGCATCAAGTCAGAATCCACAACTGTTGAAGATCAAGAGCAAGTCACACACGTTTCCGACCCACAGTTTACAACCAACATATGATTGGTTGACCATCCATTGTGACTTTCAATTTGACCGAGGACACAAGTTCAAAGTCACAACAATTGTACCAATTCAAGTTCAACAAGCGTGTTCCAGAAGATAAACGAGATCTGCCCATCTAATAATTTAGCAATCTAAACACCGCTGTGCAGGTAGCATACAGGACCCATCCTTTTTTTTATCTCTAGTCAATATATCTATCGGTATCAGAATCAGTATATATACAACACTAATTCAGATCCATAACAATTAACTCCAAGTAAAGGAAAGGTCAACGCGCCGTCCTATTCCCACAAATGAAATTGCGTGTTATATTGAAATTTTTCTTCACTACACGACTACACACGAGGCAAGAACAATTACACAATGTAAATAACCAAAAACAAAATTACCTTGGGGAAGATGAAACCTTGCCCCTTTTGGGGACTTATCATGAGCACTTCCAACGCCTTCTCGACACAGTTGTCACAAGGCATGAACTTGAATCTATACGGTATACACCTACAAGTTAACACAAATTACCAAGCATGCATTAAACAAATTAAATGAATAATTCATAATGCCATGGAAAAGAAAACGAATTAATACCTCACATCTGAAACAAAAACAAGGCAACTCATTATAAAGAATCACCTAAGGCATGCAAGAAAGAAAGACATAAAGCAATCATTCAATCACAACGTAAAGAATTCCCACTAAGTCTTTATAATCGCGAACGAGAAGAAATGAGGGTACGCAATAAGAACAATAAAGAAGAAAGTCAAAGATTATTAACGGAAAATACCCAACAACAAGGCGACGACCTTGGGTGCTATACCGCTGCAACTCCCTCCCTTCCCTGGCAACCAGCTGAGCCACCATATTCTGTGTTTTTTCTTCTTGCTTCCTCTCGGCCGGTCTGGAGAGAATCCAACAACAACCCGAATATTTGCGTCCGATAACCTGCCTGCAGAGTCGAAACAACCAAACTCTGCTGGTAACCAGATATAGCCAAGGGAGAGCCGTAAAATCTGAGCGAGACAGCGAATCGAAACGTCCCATTATAAGAGGCGTGAGGGTGACAAGATATAGGTAGGGACGGTTCAAGGCATTGACTAATCGCCTCGTCAGCCCGTGTGCGCAGGGTCCCATTTTGTTCTAGATCAAATCCTATTCGGACTCGGTAACTTCGTCGTTCCTTCCATTCCTCCATTCTCCGCCACGCAAATCGACTCTGTAGCATGCCCATGCAAATCATATACTTCTATCTATCTATACATATAGATTAGGGCACGGAAGAGTCTGAGCTAGATCTCTGAGTTTTATGATTTAACTTAACTTGCCTCAAGCTCAATTTATTTTAAATTTGACTTAAATTTTGATTTTAAAAAAATTAACTCGATTCGATTAGATTCAGTTTCGGGTTATTTCAAAATATATTCTATTTAACTCAAAAAAAATCGATTCGGCTTAAAACTCGGCGTGAATCAACTCAATGTCTAATATACATTATTAGTATTATTTTATTTAACAATACATAGATAACATAACATTAAAAATGATAATTTGGTATAAAAATGATTAAATCTAAACAATCTAATAGTTATAAGATGACTATCAATTAAGGAGAATATAATTTATATTTTTGTAAAAAAATAATTAAAAATATTATATTATAGTGAATAAATTAAATCTTCAAACTTATGTTTATAAAAATTCGATCAGAACTGATGTTCAACTCGAACTTGATCATGTTTTGACTCAAAATTCAAAATAAAATAACTCGACATGAAACCATACAACTTGAAACTCAATTCGTTTATCAAATGAGCCAAGTTCGAGTTAGGAGGAACTAGACTCAACTTGGTTCGTGCCCATACCAGAATTATAGATAAATTCCCTTTTGAGCTTACTTATTATATATTATATATATGTAAAACATTTACCATGGTGATCATGATACGTATTGATTAATATGCATGCAAACAATTTGAAGGCACGATTCAATTTTTGAGTCAATCATGAACGGGAAGTGCTCCAAATACCAGTTCAATTCTATAAAACCCGCGACTCGGGTTATGGTTTCATAGTCGTTAGCCGGTTAGTTTGGCCGTTGTTCGAGTCGGTTTAGATTTCAGAGCATGTGCGTGGAGCCGAGGCCGACCGTGTTCATGTGTTATGAGGGTTCGTGTATACCCAAGTATTCGATGATAGTGTCAGATACGCATCAGCAGGCTGAGCTATCAGTGGATATGAGAGTATACAATTTACAATTGATGGTTTGTTTTTTTCTTTTTTATTTTGTGATCGTAGAATTAGTTTAGGCCGAATGACGCATTAAGACGCGTTAGATCGTATTCGGGTGGGTTATTAGTTATAGTGCATGTTATTTGGATGTTGAGGTGTTATTTTATGAGATTTTTTCCGATTTTTCTAGAATTTTATAGGATTTATTATGAGTTCGTTAGTATTCTTGACTCGAGCCTGTGTCTAGTCAAATTTTATTTACAAATTTGCCACCGTCCACTTTCCCATCTTCCTCTCCCAAATCACAACATTTCTCTCCACCCCCCTCCCAAACCCTAGCCGCCGCACTTGTCGCCGTCACCACTGAGCGCCACTTCAATCGCCGTTGATCGAAGCCGCCGAGCTCCGCCGCTCTGTCGCCTTGTCACCCCGACTACGCCATCCACCGTCAAGCCGTTGTGATGCCAGAAATCGCTCATGATTTCACTAGCCCCGTTGACGATCCGCTGCTGTCTCTGCCGCACCGCCACTGTCATGACGTTGAAGCCCTTCTCCTCAACCTACCAGACACTTCCCACTTACCTAGCACTGCCGTCGAGGCCGGCCATGGGTCCGATTGGAGCGACCGACCTCCCCGATCGAAATCGATGCCGTCGTCGGTGGTCATCGTCGCCGCAATCGCCCAGTCGGAACAGTCATCGAAAAACTACCAGACCAGTTGCCAGAAAACCGCTGAAACTATCAGAAACCACCGAAACTTGTCAGAAAACTGGACTCGCTAGAAATCATCTGATCTTCCATTGAATCCTTTTGGTCGAATGCTATTGAACGTCAGACGTCACAGGTGCCTAGTCTGAGCCACGAACCATACGAGGTATAATTTATTTTGATTTAATTAATTAAAAAAATTGATTGAGTGAACAACATGCTAGGATGTTAGGATTAATGGTTGACGTGTGCTGATTTGATTTCTAGGTCGTTGGACGTGTCAGGTGGATGATTTATCGGACCCCACCTAACATGGGTCATCTAGTCGATTACTTTTCAGAATTAATAACCATCGAGGATGAGATCACTCGAGTTTGTTTTTGAAAATAAGATCCACTTCAAGTTGCCTTCGGGCCTATTATAATGAATCCCGTCCCAGCCATATAAACAGTGTTTATCGACTTTTCAGTGTGACAAAAGAAGGTGAATCGACTTGCACTTTCCACAAGTGGGTACCGTGACAGTCAAAGCGAGGTTTGGATTAGTGAGCGGACTGTTCCATTCCCTATGGATCCTGATAACTCCGTGTTTGAGTGCCTCACACCTGGAGGACGTGTAGATTTACAAGTGCTGTTAAGTACAGCATGTGTTTGGATTCATGGTTCAAAGGGTACTGAAAGCACATGCCTAAGAGTACTCGGCCTACGTGCTCAAGGCTAGAAGAGATATGGAGGTTTGGAGAGGGCTAAGGACAAGGTTTCACGAGAATGAGATTAGAAAAGAATTGCCAAGAATGGCATAGTACCAGTTAGATCGGGACGTTGTTGAGTCAGTTGCTCAATGTGTAAAACCCGTGATTCGAGTCATGGTTTTATAGTCGTTAGCCGATCAGTTCAACCGTCGGATTGAGTTGAGTATGTTTCAGAACACATGTATTGAGCTGATGTCGATCGCGTGTATGAGCTATGAGGGTCATGTGTACTGAGAATGTAATGATAACGTCATGAATGAGCAAAGAATAAGTTATTAGAATGTATGAGAGCATACAATTGATGATTTTAGATTTCTTTATTTTGTGACCGTAGAAATAGTTTTAGACCGAATAACGCATTAGGATGAGTTATGGGGCAGTTTGGGTGGGTTATTAGTTATAGAGCATATCATTTGGTTGTTGTGATGTTTTTTTTTATTTTATGGGATTTTTTCTTATTTTTATGGATTTTTTTAAAATTTATTACGAGTTAGTTATTATCCTTAACTCGAGACGGAATCGAGTAAGTATTTATTTACAAGTTTACCACTGAGCCCTTTTCTTCTCCCTCGATGTCTCCTTCCCAAAACCCTTATTGTTGCCGCCATTGTTTGCTTGTCACCACCGCTGCCCTATTGCCGATCATCGGTGCCCAGCACCGTCGTGTTGTGGCCATGCTGCCCTGACTGTCTCCAGTCACCAGTTGGCTGCCACGCAGTCGGAATGGCCCCATGAACGTGTGACGTTCTGGGCTTGATTCCTTTATCGTCCGTGTTGTGTTGTTGTCGCCGTGAGGCCTCAACCTCCTCTACATTTTCCCTTTGCCGAGCGTCACCGTCAAGGCCAGCCGTGGGCCCAATCGGAGCGACCCACCGTCGTGGTCGAACTAGTGGCCGCCGCCGGCGGTCATCGCCGCCGCGGCTGCCCTTGTCGTCACCACCATTGGGACAAGCTCGTCGAGACACAGTGCCGACCCTTACCCCCGATTGTCTTGCCGGAGTAGTCACTAGAAAACTACTAGAACATTCGTCAGAAAACCACTGAACCCGCTGGAAAACTGTTGGAACCCGCCGGAAAATTAGATTTGATGGAATTTTAGCAGAGCTCACCCAATCGAACCCGATCAAGCTTTGGACACTGTTGAGCGCCGAATTTGAGAGACGCGCATCAAAACCCTAGCCATCGCTGATTGTCGATGACGAGAGGCATAATTACCTCCGATTTGATTATTTAAAATTGATGATTGTTAGCATAGTATGATAAGATTGATTGATTGTCATGAGAATGTATGACTATAAATGAAGTGATAAGTGACATGATTGATTAAGTGTGAATGAATGGTAAGTGATTTAATTAGGTAAAGTAAATCTGAGCATGCTAATTGACTGCAACCTAACTTAGAAACGCATAATAAAATTGGTGGTATGAATAGGATGAATTAGAATTATTTTCACATTTATGATTATTTGACTATTGATGGATGTTGTTTGCATTGTGAGTGTAATGGTCATGTCGAGGTGATGCATCATTCAGATAGTTGGCGTTAGCTTTTAGATTTAATGTATAGGTACGGAGCAGGAGCTCGCCGCCTAGGCATGATGACACGTTTGGAGCTTTTTCCATTTCCATTTAGGACTCGTTTTTGTTTTACATTCTATTCCATCGTATGTTTGGTTTTCTACTTGCAGGACAAGTTAAGTGGCATTTTATTGGATCCCACTTAACTCAGGTCATTTAGCCAAATAATTTTTCAAGATTAATAACCCTCGAGGATGAGATCCCTCGAGTATGTTTTCGAAAACAAGATCCACCACAAGTTGCCTTCGGGCCTATTGTATAAATCCCAACCCAGACCTATATATGTATAGTTTTCGCATTTTTTTGTGAGAGATGGAATGAGGGATATGGCGGTCATGCCTTCAGATAGGACATGAGCTCGTCAAAGCGGTCTCTGGACTGGGGAGAACCCACTTTATTCCCGAAGGGATCCTGGTAACTCTGCGTTTGAGTTCCTCACACCCACAGAACGTGGAGGATTACGGGTACCGTCAAGTACAACGCATGTCCAGGTTTGTGGTTCAAAGGGTACTGAAGGCGACTGCTTTAGAGTACTTGCTCTTTGTGCTCAGGACTAAGAGTAATATAGAGTACGTAGAAGGCTGAGATAAATAAGAATGAAATTGATGCAAGACGCGATAGATGAGATGACCAAGGAAAGAAAATGATATGGAAGGGGGATGCTGCCGCTCGAGGGCGATGACTCCCATTTGTGCCCTTGTGAGGAAGTATATGATATTTTTATTTAATAGGAGGGTTAGCTCTCTTGTGCCAGTTTGACATTAGTTATTTTTCGGACCGATAATACTTGTTATTGATAGCTTTTTATAATATATGTAGGTGATGAGCTTGATCAGATGTGCTAGCTTGGACGGAGGAGCAGTAAGGTCTCTTGCACACACACATGTTTGATGATTGAGTGTTTAATATTTTATTTGTAATTCTATTATATTGAAACTGATATGATAAAATGCGAGGAGATTATGCTATGATTGAATGTTGACATGATATGACGTGAATTATGAAAAGAATATGCAAGTGGGCTGAGACCCAAGTTTGAGAACGAGTATAAAGTAGATTATATTCTTTGTGAATAAAGTTGTTGATGTATGGATATATGTTTGTATATATTATTTTCACAAGGTGGCCCCTAATTGCACTTTTAGGGGAGATTCTGTCTGTTTTTATTTAGAATTTCTTTTGATTTTATTGCAATTGTATCGATGTATAAATTAATTTACATGTCATCTATGTAGTGTCCTGTTAGGATTTTGTGCATTTATCCATGCATATAGCGAATTGTATCTTCATCTTAAGATGTTGAGAGTAGATCCGGGTCGGCTTAACCGAATCTAGTAGATTAACGAATGGTTCGGTCACCGGTAATATTTTCGGGTCGGTTCACAGGTGAGCTGAATCGGTGTGTTACATAGCGGCTCCTCTTTAGTTGCCCTTACGAGAGTTCTTGAGGAAGATATATGATTGTTTGCTTTCCATGAAAGTTTGCTCTCATGTTCCAGTTTGATATTAGTTATTTCTGGACCAGTGACAATCGTTGCTGACGTTTTTCTTATTATATATGTAAGTGAGGAAGATGACTGGAGTATGCTGACCTTGACGAAGGACTAGCGATTGCATTGTACACACATACCTGGCGCTGCGTCGGCTTTTGCGTAAGATGTGACGTAGTTTAAATGGTGCATATGATTGCACGTGTTTGTGAGACTTGTATGCTTTGTTTGCAAAATATTTGAACTTTTTTAGAAACATTATGGAAATGTTTTGGTAAAGGTCCTAAATGTTCAGGAATGGTTGTTATGCTGAGATGAGAATTAACCAATGTGATGAGCATGGTTTGCACGTGGGCAAGGCCCTGATTGCAACATGTATTTATGTTTTAAATCTATTGTGAAATGAATTATTCTTATATATATA